>PVIH01027335.1:0-17145 GCA_004025045.1 Sigmodon hispidus | reverse complement strand
CAACTGAAGAATGGATTAACAAACTGTGGTACATCTACACAATGGAATACTACTCAGCAGTAAGAAAAAATGATATCCTCAAATTCGCAGGCAAATGGATGGATTTGGAGAATATCCTCCTGAGCGAGGTATCACAATCTCAGAGAGATAAGCAGGGGATGTACTCACTCACTAGTGGTCTCTAAACAAACAAACAAGAGAAAAAGCCAAACATGACCAAGCGGCAAACCACAACCACTGAACAGCCTGGGATCAGAAACACCCTGGACTGACACTTCGAACCCCACTCCAACTATAGGAATACCAGACTCACTCTTGAGGGAGGGGGGACAAAACTGGATTTGGCCAGGAGTGGAGACTGATCCAAGCATTATTGGGTCAGTGGGACCATAGGACTCTCCGCTTCCTGCCCAGGGAGGGGATGGGGAATTGCGGAGAAGAAAAATGACAAGATGTAGTGGGAGGGGGAAGGGACCTTGAATAAGGATATACAGGGATGGGAAAAAAATTTCAGAGGGAAAGCTGAACACAAAGTAAATATATGTGTAACAATCTTATTTGCATTACCACTATTGATAAGCCATGCTTATGATTCTTATCCTCTTTATAGTTATTGTTAATTTTTCCTCATTTTAAATTTATGTAACTGTTTTTTGTTAAATACACAATAAAGAAGGAAAAAAAATAATGTAGCTAAGAAATGCAAAAAACAATTACACAAGGTTTAAATTCACTTAGATATCATAAAGGGGTAAATAAAAATGCATTCAGTAGAAAAAAAAAAGAATCATGCACATTAGCACAATATCATGTATATGGTAAAGTTAGAGTAAATGTTGAATGACTAAGATGTCAAATTAACCATAATTGCATACATAAATCTGTGTTTTCTCTATTTATTTAATTAACATTAATTTAATAATTTATATTTAGACAATTAAAAAACAAGATGTTAAAATCTACACAATGTTGGAGTGACTTCTCTGAATTACTTGTTTTGTGTTTAAAGTATAAGATATGTGGTAAAAAATCTTTTTTTGTGTGTGTTTTATTTATTTTTTCTCTTTTTTATTATTAATAAAGTCTCATTTTTTTATCCATGTATCCCCTTGTCCAAATGCCCTTCCCCTCCTGCCCACACAAGTCACTCTTCTCCCCATCTCATTATCTCCTCTTCGGCAAGGACAGGAGGTCCCAAGGTCCCAAGGTGGCTTAGTTCAGCATCCACACCAGGCAGATCCACTTTCCTCATCCCCACATCAAGACTGGCTCAAGTGTTCCTCTGGAGGGAATGGGCTTCAAAGTGCCAGTTCAAGGTGCTTCAGATTCCAAGCTGTTCAGTGTTTGTTGTTTGCAGCTTGGACAACTTGGACATGCTTTGCTTTTTGTTTAAAGTCCACTAATGAGTGAGTACATCTCCTGCTTATCTTTCTGGGATTGTGAAACCTAGCTCATGAAGATATTCTCCATATCCATCCATTTGCCTGCAAATTATAGAATATCATTGTTTCTTACTGTTGAGTAGTACTCCATTGTGTAGGTGTACCACAGCTTGTTAATCCATTCCTCAGTTAAGGAGCATCTAGGTTGTTTCTAGGTCATTTTTTCCCTCTTCTTTGAGCTTGTATTCTTATTCAATTTGAATTATTCTTAGATTTGCCCTTTTCATGGTGTCCCAAATTTCCTGGACATTTTGTATCATTGCTTTTTTAGTTTTAGTGTTTTCTTTAACTGATGTATCTATTACCACTATTGAGTCTTCCACTCCAGAGATTCTCTCTTCCATCTCTTGGATTCTGTTTGTTATGCTTGAGTCTGTGGTTCTGGGTCTTCTTTTTGAGACTTTCTATTTCTAGTTTTGTCTCGGTTTGTGCCTTCTTTATTGCTTCTATCTCAATTTTTAATTCTTGGTAAATTTCTTTCACCTGTTTGTTTTCTTTTTCTTGGTTTTCTTTATTTTTCTTCAGGACTTTGTTCAACTCTTCTAATTTTCTGTTTGTATTTTCTTCCATTTCTTTAAGGGATTTTTTTCTATATCCTCTTTTAAGGCTTCTATTAGTTTCATAAAGCTGTTATTAAGGTTGTTTCTTACTGGTCCCTCTTCATTGTTATGCTCAGGTCTTGAAGCTGTAGAACCACTTGCTTCTTCTGGTGCTGTCTTGTTGACCTTTGTATTATTGTATGCATTCCTGCACTGCCATCTGCCCATTGTTTCCCCAATTCACCCTGGCTTAGTTCTTGATCAGCTCTTAGTGAGCTGTGTGTTCAGAGGGTTGGCTGCTCTCCTGAGATGCAGTGCTATGATGACTGTCATTACCTCTTGACTTCTCACCTCTCAGCTGTGTGCCCAGCGACTTGGCTGTTCCCCTGATGCTATCACACCAGCCATGTTCTGGGCAGGTTGTCCCTAATGTACGTTTTACTAACTGGAAAATATCTTTTTATGTCTCACAAACTTATATGCTTTACAACTATTAGTAAGCTTTTTTTCTAAAACTAACTAGAAAACTATAAACACAACTATCTAATCTTTAAATCTCTCAGAGACTGGAGAAGGAAATAATATTAACTAAATAAATGGGAAGCACAAGCAACTGATTTCCCAAAAAGATGAAAAAAATGACAAAAACAGCTGGCTACCTGGACAGTCACTGACAATTGTTCTATAGCATTGTGGTATTTATCTTTGGTCTAGAAGCCTAGTATATCCGACAGACTTACAATATAATACAAATTTCTAGTTCTTAGAAGTTATTACTACCAACTAATTAGGACATAAAGGAATACAATCAAACAAAATATGTTTTCAAGATCAATTAGAGACATATTTTAGATAGGTCTTCAAACACTTCAGAGATATACAAAATATGGCATTTAAGATATTTTAATAACATAAGTTCTTTTTATTTTTGTGACAAGAGATATGTCTGCTCATGGCAGCACCAATCTACTTTAGAGAAATTGAAGAAATGTGATATGGATCTGACCTTCCTTGTAGAAAAAGTTAGACACTGGACAAGAAAGTGTCCATGCTTCCATTGATGACAGTATGATGTCAGAAAGAATTACTCAATTTTTCCAGGTAAGGTAGGAAAGTCTTTAAGGGACCTTACATCTTGATCCACAACCAGTAGTCAGAGAGGGTACTGGGAATCATAGGAGTCTTGAAACCTCAAAGGCAGCATACCTCCTCCAAGAAAGCCACAACATCTAACCCGTCTGAAATTCTTTCACCATCTGGGGACCAAGTACTCAAATGTGTGAACCTATGAGAATAATTCTCATTAAAATTACCACAGTGACCTAACTAAATCCAGAGAAACACCAATAAAATAAAAATATATGAGTATGAGAAAGAGATTAATAGAGAAGAAGAATAAATAGAGGAGGAAAGGAAATGACAGAAAGCAGAAATTAGACAGGTTTTAGTGGTCTCTGCAATGACACAGCAAGGTAACCGGTGAAAGTGTGTGACATCCACCCAGTGTCCTTCAGAAACACTCTGGGTGGGTTGTCAATGGAGCCCCAGGAATTGGGACAAGGGCTATGTTGGTCTCTTTTTCAAAAGTGCTTTAGGTTTAAGTGGTTTCTACATAAAAAGTGATACCATAGGCTTGCTCTTCCCCACCCCTAAACGTGTCTGTCATAGGAAACCCATGGGTACCCACTCACTTTGGAGTTTTAGAGAATTATTTATTTCTTTACAATGCACTTTTTAACCAATTTTTAGCTATATTAGCATTATCCTTAAGAAAAAAATGTTTTTATATTAAATGTTGTGGGACTTAAGTGTCTTTTCCAAAATAGCTTATTTTTTCTTGAAAGAAAATGGGGAGCTATCTTGGCCTCCTCAGGACTAGCCCATTGTTGAATGTGCTTCTGTTTACTGCATCAGTCCTAGGGGTGAGCATGGCCATCATGGACCTGTCTGTCATCTGGAACTGCGTGAGAAGGTGCTGCATGCTCCCAAATTGCACTAATCCAGGACTCTTTCCAAGTCATGTGCAGCCTTGGAAGAAGAGATTTCATTTTTCCATGGTCAGCTTTTAGCTACAAGGAGTTATTATTTTCTGGGGTGTATCTACATTGTAGAAATACAGGCTAGCACATCAATTACAATCCTCAAACATTTTACTGTATTTTCACATTAAAAGGAAAAAAAATGCTGAGTTACTTTAGTCTGAGGTGTGTAATTTGAACTGGAAGTGTTTGGAAAGTTTCAGGAAGATGTTTCCACGTGTATGTGTTGTCAGCATTCTGTTGAGTTTCTGAAAGTTTTGAGGGAAATGGCAAAACTTAATGTGAAATATTTGGTATGTAAACTTGTTTTGAATGTTTTTACTGTTTTAGAAGCAGATATCATTTGAACAATAAATATCATTAATCATACTCAAATATGGCGTGTGATTCTATAATAGAAAATATTCTAATACTGCGTTTCAGTTAAGTGACAGTGTTAAGAGGTCTTGGAAAGGTGGAAGGCTTTTGTTGTTGTCTTTTTGTAATTGAAACTGTCCAGTATGGGACTGTAGTTGCACTATTTTGATACAGCACTGCATATATCCATATGTATGTGTATATGGTGATGCTATTTTGTTTTACTAACAGACTCTGGAATATTTAGCAGTCATTTTCGCTGACACAAAATGACCAGGTAGAATGGCAAACTCCAAGCTGGCTCAGCAGGAAGCAGCTAGCATGCATGCCTATGCACTTTATGAAGATCAGGCTTCACAGTTTGTGTATTACACATGTCAGTCTTCTAATGTGTTGTGCCTCTTACTCCTCTTTGCTGATCATCTCCTCCATCATTTTTCAAAAACAGAAAACTCTTTCCTCTTTCTTTGATCCTGTCAAAGAAGTGAGGCTTTTTACTGACATCAACACAGAAAGAATTTTGCTGTCTTGTGTTTTACATATACTGCAATCACACAATATATATATATATATAATTTATATATATAACAGGATAATTGCTAAGCTATGCCTTTATTTGCTCAAAACTTTGCAATTCAAAATTTAAATCTCTTAAATAGCAATTTCTAAGCTCCACAATAGTAAATAATTATAACAAGCCTTGGGTACTTGTTATAGAAGAGTGTAAAATATTTTAAACAGATGAAAAATTTTGACTTGGAAAGTAATCAGAATTTATTAAACTACCCATTAACAGCTTCATAGGAGGCATTTGTTTTCTGTATGTGAGGTCTCTAAAGTTATCAACTATTTTTCCCATGATCTAAAGTGTTTACAGTTATTTACCTTAACTCAATTTTATTCTGTTGTCTTCTGATGGAAAAAAAAAAAGGAATTGGCACTAAAAGTGGCACACAGGACAAAAACATCACACAGCAGTAAAGTGAGTGTATGCTCCAGACTGGCATGGCATGTGCTTATGTTCTAGTTTCATAAGTATTGGTTGTGTTTCGCTGAGGAAATGTTTGACTAATTTGCATTTATTACCTTTATCTGTCAATCAGGAGAAGTGATATCATATGCCCTTACTTGATTAATTGTAAGAAACAATAAAGTTTCTGACATCTGTAAATTTTAAAAAAAAGCCAATATCTGAGCAAGACTTCAGATTCTAGGTTTAAAAGATATAACTATCAAGAGAGATGAATTCTTCATATTGAAGACAGGCAAACGCATAAAAGAATGATTTTACACATTTATACTATGAAAAGATTATCTATCTATCACAAATTTCTTGGCCACACTAATGCATAGAAAACATTTCCTACAAATCCTATTACCTTCTTCTATTTTCTGTACAGGTATAAAACTTGGCTATTATATTAAGTATCGTTCTCTTTATGTTATGTACCTAAAATCTCTTGTGGTATCTTCATGCTGCAATATACATAGTAGATAATCAGCAAGTTACTTGTGAAATAGAGTAATGGAAAAAGAGGAGAAGAGCCCTGTTTGATCTTTATAACATGAATCAACCTTTGGTAAACATAAGAGAAGTCATATGATAATTTTCACATCTACTTTCTGCTTTCTAGGTAGACTGAAATCTCTCTCAAGTCTGCATTGTTGTGTCACTTTGACTGAATTCACTTCTCCCTGTCAACCACTTAATGTTAGAAAAGAAGCATTTTTCTCCAACTACTGATAAGGTCTGCAAAACTGTCTAAACCATTGGCCCATAACATGGTCTCTAAGATTCAGTGTTAGCCAAGCAGTCCATGATAATTCAAGACAATTACAATTACAAACATTCTCTGAGTTTGTCTTGTGTCTCCAGAGCTGCAAATGAGAAGTGACTTACTGTCACTACTTACCTATATCCTATAGAACAGTCTTTTTAGCCAAGCCTGATATTGCTTTTGTCAGCATAAGAAACATACTGAATAGTACCTATACTTGAGTAATTGCATTCTTTGGGAATGTGTAATTGTAGGAGACATAGCAAAGATGCTGGGAAGGATAAGTTTACTTTAGAGGGCTTTAGGGCAAGTAGAGAAGCATTTCCTGAAAAGTACTTTAAAAAAATGGTCTGCTTCTATTAGAAAATTCCTTTAGCTTACTTAAGACTTTATTTCTTTATCAAATTTGTGTTAATCATTTTCAAAGTGGAAAGATTAAATAAAGAAACACATGGTAGTTAGTTAGCAGTTTCTACAGGTTTTTATGGTCATATTGATAAAGCTTTCCTGAGTACAATTAAACAGTAGAAAATGTTATCTTGCCCCACTACTACATAACCATGAGTGTCGGTTCTCAGCCCCAGTGACTCACAAAACAAAGTAAAGAAATTGAATAGTGTTTGCATTTTTAAGGAAGTGGAGCCAAGGAAATCTATATTTCCTCTGCTTCAAAATTTCCAGGTACACACTTCTAAATTGGATGAATCCAGACTGCCTTGTATAGCCTTTCACACTGCCAGGCCAAGTGATGGGGTAAATGATTCTATGGTTTTTGATAATGTAGGGTGTGTTTATATGCTAAGGATACAACACACTTTTTTAGCACTGTCCCAATTTTCTCATAATAATTCTTGATATAATCTTGCAGTAGAAGTAGATTGGCAACACACATACCTCACACTGCTGAGTTACTAGTTAATTATTAGCTAAGCTTCTTTTGATGTGGTGACTATTTAACAAATTACCTGTAATACATTGAAAAACATTATTAGATGATTATTTGATTTTTTTTACATTTTTATCTTAACTACTTTCTTTCTTAAATTAAAAGCCAAAATGTAGGATTTACATATACTTTTTTAAAAATATGCAATGGAAAATGTGATTGTTGTTAGTGAGTTTTAAAGTGTGTTCTACTTGTTAATAGTTGGCATATATAAGAAGAGAGTAGAAAGGTAGAAAATACACAAAGCAAAATATGAACAAATGAAGTAGTTATAAAAAAAAGTTTGAAGTTTCTTCCAATAGAAACAACTGTGTAGTGTTTTTTAGTTAAGAAGAAAATGCCACTTGTGATTCATCTTTCTGGCTGGATCAACTTATCAGCACAGAATTGATATACTAGTGAATTTTTTAATACATGGTATCTAGATAACTATACAAAATCCTGGTTTACCACTTGAGAAAATTTCTAAACTGAGAATGGTCTTTCCCAATAAATCTCCATGTAATTTGTACAATCAATGCTCTGCATTTCTTTGTAAAATCTTCCCAACAGAAACTTAACAGAGAAATAAGAGGTCTAATAGATATTATGACTCAAATAGAATACATATACATACATATATACATACATACACACACATAAAACTTTGCACTCAAATACAAAGAAATATACCTTCTTCTCAGCACCACGTGGAACTTTGTCTAAAATTGACCATATACTTGATCATAAAGCAAATGTGAATAGATACAAAAAATAAAAAGAACCCCTTGTATCCTATCAGAATACCTTGGACTAAAGTTAGAGTTTAACAACACAAACCACAGAAAGTCTACAAATTCATGGAAACTGAACATCTGCCAATTGAACCACCTCTGGGTCAAAGAAGAAGTAAAGAAGGAAATTAAAGACTTCGTAGAATTCAGTGAAAATGAATCCACAACATACCCAAACTTATGAGACACAATAAAAAGCAGTGCTAAGAGGAAAATTCATAGCACTAGATGTTTACATAAAAAACTTGGAGAACTCACACAAAAGAGATTTAACTGAAACCTCTAGAACAATTAGAAGCAAACTCACCTGGAAGGAGTAGACAACAGGGGAAAAAAATCAAACTCAAGGCTGCAAAGGGAACAATACAAAGAATCATGAACAAAAAGTTGGTTCTTTGAGAAAGTCAACAAGATAGACAAACCCTTATCCAAACTAACCAAAAGGAAGAGAGAGAGAGAGTGAGAAAGAGAGAGAGAGAGAGAGAGAGAGAGAAAGACAGAGAGATATGAACATCTCATTAGATGTTGTAAATCCTTGGAAAAAATTCAATACACCTTCATGATAAAAGTCTTGGAGAGATGAGGAATACAGATAAAATACTTACATATAATAAAGGTGATGTACAAGAAGTCGACAGCCAACATCAAAGTAAATGGAGAAAAACTCAAAGCAGTCCAACTAAAATCAGGAACAAGACATGACTGTCCTCTTTCTGCTTATCTATTCAATATAGTTCTTGATGTTTTAGCTAAAGCAATAAGAGAACAAAAAGAGATTAAGGGAATACAATTTGGAAAGATAAATGTCAAACTATCCTTATTTGCATGTGATATGATTGTATATATAAGTGACCACCAAAATTCTACCAGAGAACTCCTACAGCTGAGAAACATTTTCAACAATGTAGCTGGGTACAAGATTAATTTTAAAAAAATCAATAGCCCTCCTATACAATAAGGATAAAAGGGCTGAAAAAGAAATAAGGGAAACATCACCCACTATGATAGCTGAAAATAGCATTAAATATCTCGGAGTAACTATAACCAAAGAAGTATCAGATCTATTTGACAAAAACTAAATCTTCAAAGAGATGGATATTTTAATAGAGGAAGTCAATGAGGGATTGGAAAGAGTGATTTAAAGTTTTTGTCAGATAGATCTGATACTTCTTTCGTTATAGTTACTCCAAGGTATTTAATGCTATTTACAGCTATTATAAAGGGTTATGTTTTCCTTATTTCTTCTCCAGCCCCTTTTTCTTTAGTGTATAGGATGGCTACTGATTTCTTTGAGTTAATCTCAAAGATGTGGAACACTTTTTCTAGTGCCTTTCAGTCATACATGATTCTTCTGCTGAGAATTCCCTTTTTAGTTCTGAATCCCATTTTATGATTGGGTTACTCAAGGTTTTGGGCTCTAGATTCTTGAGTTCTCTATATATCTTAGAGATCAGTCCTCTATCACTTGTAGGGTTGGTGAAAATCTTTTCCCATTCTGTAGGCTGTTGTTTTGTCCTATTGACAGTGTCCTTGGCTTTACAGAAGCTTCTTAGCTTCAGGAGATCCCACTTATTGATTGTTGATCTTTGTGTCTGTCCCACTGGTGTTATATTTAGGAAGTGGTCGCCTGTGCCAATTCGTAGAAGTATATTTCCCACTTTCTTTTCTGTGAAGTTTAAAGTGGCTGGGTTTATGTTGAGGTCTTTGGTCCACTTGGATTTTAGTTTTGTGCAGGGTGACAGGCTTGAATCTATTTGCATTTTTCTACACACTTCCATCCAGCTATGCCAACACCATTTGTTAAAGATACTATCTTTTTCCTTGGATAGGTCAACCAGAGACTCAACAGAGAAATAAGGAGTCTAACAGAGGATATGATGCAAATGGATTTAATAGATATCTACAGAAGCTTCCAACCAAATGCAAAGGAATATACATGTTTCTCAGCACCACATGGAACTTTCTCTAAAATTGACCACATAACTGGTCATAAAGCAAATATCAATAAATACAAAAAATGGAAATAATCCCTTGTATCATATTGGACCACCAGGGCCTAAAGTTAGAGTTCAACAATATCAAAAATCAAAGAAAGCCTACCAACTCATGGAAACTAAACATCACTCAACTGAACTACCTCTAGGTCAAGGAAGAAATTAAGAAACAAATCAAAGACTTCCTAGAATTTAATGAAAGTGAATCTACAATGAACCAAAACTTGTGGGACACAATGAAACAGTCTTAAGAGGAAAATTCATAGCACTAGATGCCTATATGAAAAACCTAGAGAAATCCCACACTAGAGAACTCACAGCTCAGCTGAAAGCCTTAGAACAATTAGAAGCAAACTCACCTAGAAGGAGTAGATGGCAGGAAATAATCAAACTTAGAGCTGAAATCAATACAATTGAAACAAAAAGAACAATACAAAAAATCAATGAATAAAAGAGTTGATTCTTTGAGAAAGTCAACAAGATAGATAAACCCTTATCCAAAATAACCAAAAAGCAGAGAGAGAGTATCCAAATCAACAAAATCAGAAATGAAAAGGAGGACATAAAAATAGACCCACATGAAATCCAGAGAATTATCAGGCCATACTTTGAAATTCTATATTTCACAAAAATGGAAAACCTAGAAGAAATGGACAGTTTTTTTGTACAGGTGCCATTTACCAAAATTAAATGAAGACCAGATTAAGTACCTAAATATATCTATTACACTAAAGGAAATTGAAGCTGTCATTAAAAGCCTCCCAAGTAAAAATAGCCCAGGTCCAGATGGTTTCAGTATAGAATTGTTCCTGACATTCAATGAAGAATTACTATCATTACTTCTCAAAGCGTTTTACACAAATTATTTTTATGAGGCCACAATTTCCCTAATACCAAAGCCACTCAAAGATGCATCAAAGAAGGAGCATTACAGACCAATTTTACTCATGAATATTGATGCTAAAATTCTCAACAAAATTTTTGCAAACCGCATACAACAATATATAAAAAATATCACCCACCACTATCAAGTAGGGTTCATCCCAGAAATGCAAGGATGGTTCAACATATGAAAAACTGTAAATGTCATCCATCATATAAACAAACTGAAGGAAAAAAACCCCATGATCATATCCTTAGATGCTGAAAAAGCCTTTGACAAAACCCAACATTCCTTTATGATAAAAGTCCTGGAGAGTTCAGGAATACAGGAAAAATATCTAAATATAATAGAGGCAATTTACAAGAAGTCAACAGCCAACATCAAATTTAATGAAGAAAAACTCAAAGCAACCCCACTAAAATCAGAAATTAGACAAGGATGTCCTCTCTACCCTTATCTATTCAATATAGTTCTCAATGTTTTAGCTAAAGCAATAAGAGAACGATACAAGATTATGGGGATACAAATTTGAAAAGAAGTGAAACTATCTCTATTTGCAGATGACATGATTGTATACATAAGTGACCCACAAAATTCTACCAGAGAACTTCTACAATGGATAAACACCTTCAGCAATGTAGCAGAATATAAGATTAACTCAAAGAAATCAGCAGTCCTCCTATACACTAAAGATAATAGGGTTGAAAAAGAAATAAGGGAAACATCACCCTTTACAATAGCTGCAAACAGCATTAAATACCTTGGAGTAACTATAACCAAAGAAGTAACAGATCTATTTGACAAAAACTCTAAATCATCGAAGAAAGAAATTTAAGAGGATATCAGAAAATGGAAAGATTTCCCATGCTCCTGGATAGGTAGGATCAACATAGTAAAAATGGCAATTCTACATCATGTACCCCATCAAACTCAGATATCAGACTTCTCAGAATCATGCCCACTCTTATGATCTCCCCTTTTACAAAACCACCCATTCATGCTGTTCATTTGCTTACTAGAGCATAATTAAACTCCCTGTGGCCAGATCCTTAAAGAAAACAAGTCTTTCCTCATCCACACCTTGCCAGAGCCCATCAATGCAGAAGTGAGGCATCATGTCATTATCTATGTTCTAACCTTGAGTTCTTGTGTACAATGACATCTCTCACTTTTTATTTTTCTATCTAAAAACTCATCAGTTTTTTCAGAATCTTCAATTTATTGAAACAAATTTATAATGTATGTTCTTATGATTTTCTGGAATTTCATTCATACCTGTCAAATTATTTGCCTTTCAACCATGAAGTACTTGTCTTTTATTCTAGCTGGGAGGATTTGGTTGGGCATAAACTTCACTTATCAAAAACATTTCCAGAATTCTTAATCCCCTTTGCCCCTATCCAAGGACATGTACTTACATCTCCAGTTTTAAAACTAAGTGGTCATCTAAACAATATTTTTAATTTTTATGATTAGATAAAATTATTCTCTATGTGTCAAATGCCAGAAGTACATAGGTTAGAGAAACATAAGAGAGGTTGTTAGAAACTGATAGAGAGAAATCCCCTTGATTCTTTTTCTATCAACATGATAGTGGACATTTAGAAGGGAAATATCTGAATATTTAGTACATGTTTCTAAGACTTCAGAGGAAATATCTGTATTCTAGTACCTGCTCGCTGGCTAGATGTATGGTGAGTGGAGGAGCAATAAATAGCTCTGCTTGTTTTTCTTTTTTTTCCCATAATGTTTTGAGGCAAGTTCCCAGAATCTCCATGAGTCATAAATTATTCTTGCCTCAGGCTCCCATTTGCCACCATATCTGGATTGGAATTACTTTACTTTTAAATTATACTGTATCTGTTATCAGTATAGAACAAAGCTCTCTCTTGGTTACTGTTTACATGGTACATTTTTTTCAAGTAGAGCATTTATTTATACTTAGAAGACAGAAAAGGCATTCATTATGCTATAAAAAAATCTCCAGAATAAGTCATAGTTGTACCTGATTATCTTTCATTTTTTTCAAATCATTCTTAGAACTAAGGTGTTCTCTTGTTGAGCTAAGGAAAATAAATATTTTGTCAGAGAAAGATAAGCTAATATATTGGATTAAGAATTCTGGTGTAGTAAAATAGTATAAGCTACTCTCCAAAGGCCTCTTGTGTAGAAGCTATTTTGACATTAGGGTTTGAATGACTCACCTTTACAGAACTCTCTTCCCAGCAAGAAAGTGTAGATAAAGCAACTTATCAAATTTCCTTTATTCTAAAACATTTCCAGGAATAGACTTATTCTCAATATATAGCATTGATTTTTAAATTTTTATGCAAAGTCAATTAAAAGTATGTAAGGAAAATATGATGAGTTTTTCTTTTTTGAATTATGAAAGCTTGGCCTTAGTTTGGCTTGTTTCTTGCCAGCTTCCCTTAACCTAAATTTTTCCATTTATTTTTTGACTCTGAGCTTTTCCTTTTCTATTCCTTGTATACTTTTTTTGTTTTTTACTTCATGGCTTGCTATGTTATTGCATGACTGCCTTCTGGAGTCTTCATTCTTCTCTGGCTACTGCATCCCCCACCACCTCAGGTTTCTCCTTGTATTTATTCTCTCTGGCTGTCAGCCCTGTCTATTCTTGTTCATGCCTTGATATTGGCCATCTATGTCTTTATTAGACCATCAGGTATTATGTTTGTCTTTTTTATCCATATATCCTCTTGTTTTCCCTCCTTTCTTCCCTTCTCCCCGTCCGTCCCAGTCAGTTTTCAGCCTCCCTCCTTCCCATCCCTCAACCCCTCCCTCAAAGTCCCAAGGTGGATCAGGACAGCATGTCGCATTCACTCCAGGCAAGTCTGATATCCTCATCCTAATATTAAGACTGTGTTAGGTGTTCCTCTGAAGGGAATGGGCTTCAGGGTGCCAGCCTGTGCATACAAACACAATCTGATTCCTCTCCTTGAAGCTCCACATACTGCCCATGTCAATGGACAGTTGCCTATCCTTGGAGTGACTAGCTCCTTTACCTCATGGTTCCCCAGTAGCTGTTCTTGATTCAGTGAACTCCCCAGAGCTCCAGCCAGATATCACTGTGGGAATTTTTCTTGTAATCCCTATCCCCTTGCTCATACAGACTCTCTTCCCCAACACTCAGCTGGATCAGGAGCTCAGCCCAGTGCTCAGCCATGTATTTCTGTCTCCACTTCTATTTATTGTTGGATTAAGTTCTGTGATGGCACTTAGGGTGTCTATTCATTTGAATATAGGGGAGTCCTGTCTAGCCAACACCTTCACTATTGACTAGAGATCTAGCCAGGGACATTCTGTGAGTTCTTGAAAGTTTCCCTTGCATCTGGTCTCTTTCCAACCCCATATTGGCTTCCTCTATTAAGATCTCCATTTCTTTTTCTCTCTCCTTGTTGCCTTTCTCACTCAATCATGTCCCTCTCTCATGATTTGTCCTCACCTTTTTTTGGTTGCAACCTCTAATGTTCCCAATTAGCTAAGGAGATCTTCTCTGTATTTTCTTCCTAGGGGAATTCCTGGATGTCTCTCTTAAGTTTCTTCTGATCCCAAGCTATTCAGGAATTGTGGTTTGCAGCTTGGGTTTTCTTTGCTTTTTGTCTAAAGTCCACTTATGAGTGAGTACATTGCATGCCTATCTTTCTGGGCTTGTGATCCCTCAGTCAGGATGCTATTCTTCAAATCCATCCATTTGCCTGCAAATTTTAGGATACCACTTTTTGTTTTCTGCTGAGTAGTATTTCCTCCATTGTGTAGATGACAATCAGGTCTTTAAGACATGCAAAGTAACTTCACAGAGTAAAATAAATGCATTATAAATAACACTAATACACTTTAAAATGATATTCTACAGTATTTCCCCATATTCTCTAAAATTAAAAGAAAGATTTTAAGTTTAACATAGTAGAACTATATACCACAAAACATTTATTAAGAATTACAGTTATAATATTCTACCCATCTGTAGTTAGTATATTCAGATAAAATAATGCATTTTGTATCCTATATTAGTAAATCTGAAGTTTTACATCTAATTTACTTTCTATCATAATTAAAGAAAACTGCAACTATAAATATCTCGCCTTCAACTCTACCAAAGGTTCTAGAAGAATATAAAATGGTTTGAGTAACAAAAAGTGCATTGTAAACAATTTTTAAAAAATCTAGAAATGTCAGAGACATTTAAGTGCCTACATAGTCACCCAAATTTCTTCTGCAACATTGGCACATCTGTCTTTAGCCTACAGGGTCATAGTATCTGGCAGACTTTTCTGTAAAAATATTTGAAAGACTGTAACATCTATATTGGCAATTTTGTCAGTCACTTTTCTCTGCAGAATGTCTGGCAGTTTCTTCTGTGTTGCAGGAACCCTGAAGGACTGACCTTCCTGCCATGTCCTTGGACAAGTTCAGTGGTCTTTCTCCTGTGGATCTTGTATGTGCAGTTTATACAACATGTGGTCAAACAGTTGAGGGAACAGATGCTTCTTGTTCAAATAGCTAGCCTTGCCATATTGAAAGCAAACTCCATAAGTAATTTCTTCAATGCCCATAATCTCTGGAGTAAATTTGTGCTGCCAGGAGCAGATGTGTTTCATTGTCATAAAGAGCCCTAAGTCAACAGAACATTTTTAATGTCAGATTCTGAAGGTCTTAGAAAGGTTTAAAGAATGTCTATTTAAAATATTATTAACGAGGATTTTGGTGCAGGGAGGAGAGAAATGCTTTACATTTTTAAAATTTTCATTCATTTTACATAACAACCACAGTTCCCTTTCCCATCTTTCTTCTTGCTCCCCCACCCCACCTTCCTCCAACACACCCCCATTTCCTACAAAAGAGTAAGGCCTCTTTTGAAGAGTCAACAAAGCCTGATGTATTAAGTTGAGGGAAGACCAGCCTCCCCTCTCCTGTCCGCCCCACATCAAGGCTGAGCAAGGCATCCCAAGATGGGGAATGAGCTCCATAAAGCAAGCTCATGTACCAGAGACAGATCCTGGTCCCACTGTGAAGGGTTTTACACACAAAAAACCCCAAGCTATAAAACTGTCTCACACTACATGGTACATTTCTTCATTTTTTCTGATTTATTCTCTTTGTAGTATGGTTATAACAAACACTATGTGCACAAAATTTTTATATTTTAAAAGGCTGCATTGTCGAAATTTGATTCAGCTGTAGTGTTTGGTTCATTTAGATTTTATGTAACTTCCTAGTATTTTAAGTAACTTTCCTCAAAACCACTAGCATGAGAGTGGTAGAGCTCAAATTAAGCAGTTTCTGACTGCTAGACTTAGGATTATTTCTTATCTATTAGCTTAGACTTGAGATTTAAAGATTATATGTTCCACCACTATCTATCCCCTCCTGAGATTCTTGATTCTCCTGATCCTCCTAGCCTGCTCCTCTCACCCTTATCTCTCAATTTTGTCTATGCTCTATTCTCTGTCTCCAATATTTTCCCTTCCAATTCTATGGCATATGTGTTTCTCTATTCCCATCATCTTCTTTCCTATTGTAAACTGTGCTCTTCAGAGTTTCATGTTTCATAGCCCTTTCAGCTCCACGATTATAAGCATAAACCAGCACAGTCCACTGTAGACAGGTATTCTCCATGTTTGTTTACTTATAGACATGGAATCTTTTTCTTAATGTCTGGTTGGCTTTGTATCTATGTGTGCTTACCTAGAAATCATAACAATTCTTCTGTCTTTGCCTTTTAAGGTTTAGCATTATCAGCATGACAAATCATGTCAGATTTTGACTGATACTTATATACCTTTTAAGTACTACTGAAAAAATGTATATTTTATTAATCACAATAAAGGTTCACTGTTCTATTTATAATTGAGAAATATTTTGATGAATGCCCAAAACTATTTTTAAAGTGACACTTTTTGCTAGTTTATTCCTTATATCTAATAGTTGATAAGAAAAATTTGCACATTATTGCTAAGGAGTTGAATTTCTATACTTGTGGAATTTTCCACTATTTCCACACTCCATTGCTTTTTCTGTTCCATAAAATAATCAATAATGTACCTAAAAATACTTACAGAAGGACAGATAATCAGACATGAGAAAGATGGGCTCTTTCAGATGTCCTGATTAATGAAGTAATGGTGGAAGGATTTTTTTTCCTTCTTTATTTTGTATTTATCAAGAAAAAAAAACAGAATTTAAAATGCGGAAGAGTTAACAATAACTATACAGAGGATAAGAATCATAAGCATGGCTTATCAAGGGTGGAAATACAAATAAGATTGCTACACATATATTTTCTTTGTGATCATCTTTCCCTCTGAATTTTTTTTTCCATCCCTGTATATCCTTATTCAAGGTCTCTTCCCCCTCCCAACACATCTGGTCATTT
>PVIH01027334.1:0-17147 GCA_004025045.1 Sigmodon hispidus | reverse complement strand
AAAGACTTAAAACTTGTAGATGTTGTTTTGATGGATATGGAAGTTGTCCAAAATTCTTTAAGAAGTTCTGTTGTCAGAATTTTTTTTTTTTGTCTGTCAGCTCCCAACTAATGACATAGAGACTCTTTATTAAAGCCTGACCATGGTTTAGCCTTGTTCTGAATTAGCTCTTAAGACTTTAAAAGAACTCATCTATATTAATCTATGTCCTGCAACAGGGCTTGTTACCTCTGCTCAGTACCGTGTATCATCCAACTTGCTCCACGACCGACTGGCAAATCATGCGTCTCTTCTTCTTAGAGCTCCTATCTCTACCCAGAAAGCATGCCTGTCCACTCCTGACTAGCCATGGGCCATTCAACTCTTTATTAAACCAATCAGAAGGTGCCTTTGCAGAGGCATATCTTCACAGCATACAAAAGAAAAATATTACACAAAATGTCCTCCTTTTGTCTAGATAAAAAGGAAAGGTTTTAACTCTAACACTGTAAGAACAATGATCAGGTAACAAGTACGTTCACAATGAATAGTCCATTTGCATTTGGCAAATTCAGACAAAGTACCCAATTATCTATCCTCTCTTGGTGAGTTCAAAAGTTTTATACCTAATTCACTTTCTATCATAAATTATATTACTGATCTAAAAATACCTTTTTAGACCTTAAAATTTTTTCTTATATAAACAACTTAAGCTTTGATATTTCTCAATCTTACAAAGTTTACACCTCTTTTTTAAGTTTCTTGTTTGAATTTGGTAACAAAGGAAACAGTATAACTATCTAGTTTTCAACCCCCATCAGAGACCTGAGAAGGATAAAATATTACCTGAGTAAGCAGGATGTACAGACCAAACAACTTTCAAAACAATAGAAACAACAGAAACAGCTGGCTGCCTGGACAGTCACTCAAGTTTCCTCTACAATGTTGAGACATCCATCTTCGGCCTACAGACCTAGAATATCTGATAGACTTTGCTGTGAAGCAGGAATGTGAAAGACTGTCTTATTGTGAGCAGGAAGGTAGGTCCTTCGACCTCAGGCATATCTGAACGCTTATGTGGATTCTAGAATTTCTTCAAACATTTGTTGCCTCATTTCTGCAACCAGGGAACCTGCAAGCTGAATTTGGTCTTTAATGGATTTGAATTGCTATTGATGTCTAAACAAGCACCTGAGTTTAATTGACTTTGGAAATTGGTGATTGCTCTGCATTTGGACAGCAGGACCCTGCTGTTTTATGCCGTCTAACTTCTTTTCCTTGCTACTGCCTGGCCCCTAAAGGCGTCAAGGCTTTGCCTACCTTGACTAATAAATGTAGTTATCGATTGTGTTATGGGACATGTGTGGACCTGGCTTCCCCTCTCCAGCGCAGTCTGTCTGTCTGTCACTAAGCCCCTTTGGCCTGTTTCCTTTAGCTTCTAGACCCTTGAACCCTTCAGTTCTGACTTTTGGGAGGCCGCTGTGCCATTTGTTTTGTTGTCTTTGGTATTTATTGTGCTGTATGATAAACCCACTTTAAAGATGAGACACATCTGTGGATAGCCCTGACACAAACTTTTTCAGAAATTATAATTTTCTTATTGTAGGAACCCGAGACTACATAAGAACTTGTTGTGTCCGACCTGTTGGAATGCCATGTTTATAAATGTCAAGAAGCTACGTGGGCCTAAAACATAACAAAACAAAAACAAAAGCATAAATAAATAAATTTAAAGAAAATCTTCAGAATTGAGCCAGAAAGTATATATATATATATATATATATATATATATATATATATATATATATATATATAAATGGTTTTTTTAAAAAATCTTCAGAATTGAGCCAGGAAAATAAATAAATAAATAAATTAATTAATTAATAATTAAAAAAAATCTTCAGAATTGAGCCAGGTGTGGTGGCACACAACTGTCTATATTCCCAGCATTTGCAGGGTGGAGGCAGGAGAGTTAGCAGTTCAAGCTCATCCTCAGCCACATAATGGGAGTAAGGTCGCCCTGGGATGCTTGGAGCCCTGTCACCAAAAAACAAAGACAAACAAGCAAATAAAAAACAAGTGGGAACTGGATTCTGCTTGTTGGTACCATGGAAATCTTTGACTAGAAATCACAGCACAAAGTCTAGCCAAAGCACTCCATAGCCGCTCTGAGAAAATCTTGACCCAGAATTTCTTCCAGCTGCCAGAGCCAGTTATTTGTGTTCCTGCACTTTATGGAAACCTTCCAAATTATTTTTCATGCAACAGTGAAATAAATATAATTATAGAATCACATCCCCAACATATGGCCATTTTCCTACCCTGAACCACGTTTATTCTTGGTTTAATTTGAATCTTCTCTTAATGCTGATTGTATAAGGTTTTTATTCAGAAATTTCAAATAAATTATCACAAAAGAGGGAATCATATAGCTGTTGTCTTCTGCAGATCTAGAAACCATTGTTTCTCAAAGTTCTTGGCCCAAAATTATTTTTTATTCCTGAAGTTTGTGCTTCTGGCTTATTTGTTCTTCAGTTGTGTATTTATAGAAAATACTTTTCCAAATAGAGATTTCTATATACAAAAGTAAAAAGAAAGAAAGAAAGATTGTCTTACTTTATCTTGACAAAGTTTGGTGGTCAGCTTCCTTTTCGTCCGCCCCACTTGTCCAGTTTGGAGACTACACTGTCAGCAGCGGAGGCAATGACACTTTTTTTGCCAGTGGCTAACTTTGCCATAATGGAAGCAAATTCCATATGAAGGCTCTTCAATGGCTGTTGTCTTCTTTCACGTAGATTGGTATTGCCAGGGTCAAATGAGTCTCGCTGTAATGAAAAGACTTCTGTTATTAAAACATCTTAAATGCCATTTTACAGATTTCTGAAGTGTTTGAAGACCACTTATCTATCCAAAAATACATCTGTGTTTGATCTTGAAAACATACCTATCATGACTACAAGTTTGATGGTTATAGATGATCAACTACTAACCTGCATTATTTACTTGTCCTAAATAGTTTGTAACAATAGCTTTCAAGGACAAGAACTTTACCTTATTTTTTTTTAAATGAGCTGCATAGGTGCAATACCTGAACAGGAATAGAAACATATGTATATAGTATATTATAACATAGCTAACTTTAAATTTGTATCAATATGCAAGAATACCTTAAACAAGAGTAGAAACATATAGACAGTATAACAAAAATAGCTTTAAATTTGTATTAAAGGTGCAAAAATCCATACCAATGCAAAATAATTGTGACTAGTAGTTGTTTTTTAGTTTAAGAGTATATTCAATGATCCACCTGCTCATCCGAACATTCCTATCTCCCCCTCATCCTTTCCCCAAGGAGTACAAGGAATCCCAAGGTGGGTCAGTTCAGTCTAGAGTATCCATTGAGGTAGGTCCAATTCCCTCATCCCAATATTAGGACGGGGTTAGGTGAAAACAGAGATTCCTGAATCTAACCTCCTTTGCTTGCTTCTTTTCCTTGACCATGACCAATAATAACTAAATAATAACAGACGTACATAACTCACTGAACAAACAAAAACCACCAACCCCACCTCTTGAGAATGTAGGTGTTATGTTCTAAAAATTACTTCTGTTATCTGAGGATCCTGAGAAAATTGGGATAATGGTCAAGTCCTGGGAGAGCTAACTGTCTCATTTGTTGCCCAGTCTCTGTGTAAGGGGAAAGTCTGAAGTCCTGGCTGGAGCAGTCTTTTATGCCAGACCATTTTAACTAGCTACTTTGTAGTTGTACTAGATGAAGAGTTTTGAGGAAATGACAACAGAGCATTCAGAGGGACTGGATCATCTGGGCTAATTTTGTCTTGTTCTCATTTGTATCTTGTCCTTTTTTCCCCTGACAACACATAAACTTTTAAAGGTAACATACATATCTGTACTAACCCAAGTATTGCATGTACAGTGTGCACAAATCAGCTAAAGGTAATTCTCTGCTTTGTGTTTGAGGAGATAAAAGACATTGTCAACTTTATAAGTCCATTTGGATTGCATAAACAAACTTTAGTGTAAATTTCTACCCATACCATATAAAAGAATGGCATATAATAACAAGTCATGAAGACTCTGTAGCCAATGAGACTTAGCATGTCTCATCCAACCTTAGAGCTATTCTCATGTTGCTGTTGAGCATCATATATAATACCTGACTTGTAGGATCTCTTAGCTTCTTCTTTCAGGTATGTAGCCAGGATTTTCAGAAAATTTCCCTTGGTTAAATTTTATCTTTATTAATTTTGAAAAAAAATCCATAGCTTTTTGTTCCCTGTGGAAACAAAGGTATAACCTCTCCCCCAATCCAACATATTTCCTGACTTCCATTCTGAAGTTAAGACATTCTTAAAATATTTAGACTGGTTTAATTTAATAGGTTTTTTCCCCCCACAATCCAATGTCTCTCAGTGGCTTCTGGTTTTTGCTCATTAGCATTTAAAAAATTTAATAAAGTACTAAATAGGATCTAGATATCTTGTGTATTTCCCATCTTTGTGTGGCTTATTCTTTCTGTATTACTTTACCCTTTCTTTGAAGATTTATTTTATTACTTTTAAACTATTTTTTTCTATGACTATCTATATTCATTTTCTTTTCTTTCTTAAGCATCTAAGCACATTTTCAAGCACACTATACCTGTTCAGAGATTTTTTTTTCAGTCTGAACATGGCTTTCTGCATACTTGCAGCTTTCTCTACCATGTGACCCAAATCTTAAATGGCCAAGCCACCCAGAGCATAGCCCTGCTTAGCACATGGCACTGGTGTGTGGCTCTACCTCACTTCAGTCAGCCCAGCAGGCTACCCCACTAGTTTTGGGCTACAGCCACTGTTTGCCTTTCTGTGAGTGCCTAGTCTCATGTCCACGGACACCGGCTGAGAGCTGTTTATCCACTCCAGCTCTGGGAAGTTGTTGGGTCCATGCCATGGCAAGCATTTCTCCTAGTCTCCCAGTGAGTAGCACACCAACTGCCCAACACTGGGCACCAAATGTAGCTAAATTTTCTTTGGACCACCCGCTCTGAAATAAGGACATGAAGACTTCTTATTAATAATGAAAGCTTGTCGTTAGCTTAAGCTTTTTCCCAACTAGCTCTTAAAACTTAAATTAACCCATTTAGGTTAACCTACATTCTGCCACATGGCTCACTCATTTCCTCTGCTCAGTACTGTGTGTCCTACTTCCTTAGTGTCTAGCTGGTGAACCCCACCTCTCTTCTTCCTAGAGTTCTGAGCTCTTCCTAGCCTGGTCATTTAGTTCTTTATTAAGCCAATCAGAAGGTGCTTTGGGAGAGGCACATCTCTACAGTGTACCAAAAGATTATCTCACGAGCAAGTTTGAAGGAAGAATAAGTTTGTTAAAAAGCACAGAGCAGAGAGACAGGATAAGACAGGCAGACAGTGTTTGGGTAGGGTTTTAATCAGTCATCTGGGAAGAGGGAACCCAACAGAGAAGATGACTTCATCAGATCGGCTTATAGACAAATCTATGGTGCATCTTCTTGATTAAAAATTGATGTGGGAGGGTGTGACCCACTGAGAACTGTGCCACCCCAGCCAGATAGTTCTGGGTGACATTAGAAAGCCATATGAGCAAGCCATGGGGAGCAAGCTAGTGAGCAGCATCCCTCCATGCTCCCCACCTCTTCTGCTGTGGGCCTGCTGTGACTTTCCTCATGTGATCAGGATGAGTAAGCCAAATAATCCCAGGCCTTCCCAAGTAGCTTTTGACACATTGTTTATTACAGTGACAGCAGACTGGGACAGGAAACTAAAGTAGAAAGGGTAGAAGACACGAAGGGAGAGTTTAGATATAAAGGTGGAAGCTCCTCCCACCCTCACTGTGGGGAGACTAAGCAGCCAGGAAACCAAGAACCATTAAGAAGAGCTGGCAATGAACAGATCCATTTAGGGGAACCTGGAGCATAGAGAATTGTTTCTTGACTGCCAGGAAAATTGTCAGCTTTGTGGCACATCCTCCCCAACACACACACACACACACACACACACACACACACACACACACACACACGTACCATGGCATCACCACAGGGTGGTGGAGGCTGAGGTCAGATGTTGTAAATGATTTCCCGGGCCCATTTGGGCCCGGAGGTTTGGACCTGACCCACGGCAGCTTTTGTCCCCCAAAGAAGTGAATCAGACACTTATATTAACTTCATACTGTTTGGTCCATGTCTCATGCACATTACTAGCTAGCTCTTTCATATTAAATCAACCCATTTCTATTAATCTGTCTGCCACGTGTCCTGGCCCGTGGCTCACTTGGATTCCTTACATGTTTCTTCTTCAGGGGTCAGACGGAAACTGACTAACTCCACCCTCCTTCTACCTGTCTGTCCTCTCATTCTTTACCCACTTCTATGGTACTCCACATAGGTCAAAACAGCTCCTTTATTTACAGCATACAGAGAACATTGCACCACAGTCAGACATCAGGCAGAAAAAGTTCTGGGAGACTACACAAACCTGACTCCATGTGGCTGACCTGTGGCAGAGCAGAACTCTTCAAGGGCCCCCAAAAAGTGCTGAGAGACATGAAAGGAAATTGAATTAGGGATGGTGGCTGTTTAGGGAGAAATAACAGCCACATTCTTTATCCACTGACTTGAGAGCTTTTGGCCTGGAAAATTCCATAAAGGATAGATTTAGACCACAAGAGAATATTTATTGTAAAGTGATGTTTTTAGTTGGTTTAGACCAAACTTGAGATTCCATGTGACAGAGATAGCATAGAGGAAAAGAAGGTTTATTTTGGCCAAAAGTTCTAATACATCTTCTCAGGGAGGGCAGGACAAAGAAGAACAGCTAATATCATGCAGAGAGAGATATTTATCTATATCAGTGGGTGTCATGGTGTTCTATTGCTATGAAGAGATACCATGATCATGGCAACTCTTATTTTTTTTTAAGTATTTAATTGGGGCTTGGTTACAGTTTCAGAGGCTTAGTTCATTATCATGATGGAGGGCCTGGCAGCACTGTGGCAGACATGGTGCTGGCGAAGTAGCTGAGATCTGGATCTACAGGCAGCAAGAAGAAAGAACCACTGGGCCTCAACTGAGCTTTTAAAACCCCAAATCCCAGGGCTGGACAGATGGCTCAGTGGTTAAGAGCACTGAGTGTTCTTCCAGAGGACCTGGGTTCAATTCCCAGCACCCACATGACAGCTCACAGCTGTCTGTAACTCTAGCTTCAGGGCAAAATACCACTGTACATAAAAATAAATAGATAAATCTTTTTTAAAAAGTTCTAAAAAAAAAAACCAAACCCAAATCCCATTCTCAGTGACATGCTTCCTCCAACAAGATGCACCTTCTAATCCCTGTCAAGTAGAACCACTCTCTGAAGACTTAGCATTCAAAAATATGATTCTATAGGGACCATTCCTGTCCACACCACCCCATAGGCTTATATCCTCATCATAATACAAAAATGAATTCAGTCCAACTTCAAAAGTCCACATAGTCTATCATGGTCTCAGCACTGTTTACAAGTCCAGAGTTTAAGTCTCCTCTGAGACTAATGGCAATCTCTTAACTGTAATCCCCCTATAAAATCAAAATCTAAAAGCCGATCACATACTCCCAACATGCAATGGCACTATATATATATATATATATATATATATATATATATTGTCATTTCAATATAGAGACCAGAGAACTTGTGATGAAATACTGGATCAGAACAAGAACAAAAACCAGCTAATAAAACTCCAAATCCTACATCCCCATGGTCAGTGTCAAAGCACTCTTCAGATCTCCAATTCCTTTCAGCTTTGGTGACTGCAACACACTCCTCTCTCTTGGGCTCATTCCATTCCTTGTTAGCAGCTCTCCTTGGCAGGTATCACAGCTGTGGCATCTCTCTGGGCTTCTCCATTCAAAAACACACATGATACGTGCCTGGTCTCAGCAATTTTCCTTAGTCAAGGAGGAAAATTCCATAACCCATTTTTTGTATTCTTAAGTCTAAAGCCAGAACCGTATGGCTGAAGCTACCAAGTTCTGCTGCTTCCTGGGGCTGAGACTTGTCTCTTGCATTCAAATACATTTCCATCAGCTTTCTGTCTTTCTCCAATGCTCAAACATTTCATTAATTCTTTTTTACAAGGTGGAAACTTAGCTGGGTGAGGTCTTTTCCCCAAGTTCCCACTCCTGTATTTCATTTGGCCACAAGCTTTTATTTAAACCTTTTATCTCCTTGAGCACAGGACTTTGTTTCATTACATTTTTTGGTGTTCCTTTTCTCCTCAAACTGTACTTTTTTAAAAGTATAATTTCTTGCTTAGCTTGATCTTTTTCATTATAGATCTACATAAGACTGGTCACCATGAATCACATGATACAGTCAATAGTAGGCTCTCTTGAAATATCCTCTGCCAAAGCTATTTATCCAAAACCCTTGAATTTAGTCTTAGGCAGATTTTTCTGGATATGAGCAAAAACAGTCACATTCTTTGCCAAAATATCACAAGAATGGTCTCTAAGCCACCTATTAATATTCTTCCCCTGTGCAACTTCTTGACCTGGGACCCCCACATTCAATATCACCTTAAGTACTCTGTCTGTCTTCCATGCTCTTACTAGGATGGCCTATTAATCCCAGCTTAAAGCATCCAGGCATTTTTTTCCCTAGTACAAAGTTCCAAAGTCTTCTATATTCCTCCAACAAAAAGCATAGTCAAGTCTGTCTCAGAAATACCCTGGTCCCTTCTACCAATTTTTGTCTTAATATTTCTATTGCTGTGAAGAGACATCATGACTAAGTATCATAGTTTCAATGTATTTGGCCCCCATAATCACATAGGGAATAGCACTATTTGAGTATGTGACTTTGTTGAGCAGGTATGGCCTTATTAGAAGAAGTGTGTTACTGTGGGGAGGGCTTTGAGGTTTCTTATGCTCAGGATACTGCCCCAGTGAGGAAATTGACTTCCTATTGCCTGCAAAACGTAGAACACTATTTCTCATGCTGTTGTTTCTCCAGCACCATGACAACCTGCATGCCACCATGCTCCCTACCATGATGTACTAAACCACTGAACTGAAAGTTAACCACAAATAATTGTTTGCTTTTATAAGAGTTTCCATGGTCATGGTGTCTCTTTACAACAATAGCAACCCTAAATAGGTCACTAAGCCAATTCTTAAAAAAAAAAAAAAGGCATTTAAATAGGTGCTCGCTTACAGTTTCAAAGGTTTAGCTCATTATCATCATGGCAGGGAGCATGGCAGCATGCAAGAAAGGCTGAAGTAGTAGCTGAGAGCTCCATCCTGATCCATAAGGGGGGAGGGAGGGAGGGAGGGAGAGAGAGAGAGAGAGAGAGAGAGAGAGAGAGAGAGAGAGAGAGAGAGAGAGAGAGAGATCTGTCATGGGTTTTGGAAACCTCAAACTGACTCCCATTGACACACTTCCTCCTACAAGGCCACACCTCTTAATCCTTCTATCCTATCAAACAGCTCCACTCTCTGGTTTTAAGCATTTAAATATATAAGCCTTTAGGAGCCATTCTTATTCAAAGCACAATACAGACTACAGCACATTATCATCTAGGTTCAGCATGGGACTTCCCACCTAGCTATCTCTTGAAATCACCCTTCCAGTGCTTTGTAACATCCTAGGCTCTTCTCAGTCAGTCAAATTAACAAGTGGGATAAATGGTCACAAGTAGCAAAGCAAATTGAGAAAACATTCGTGTCAGAACTCATGACAACCTTTCAGAGAAGGCTTTCTCAGTGTGAAAGTCTGCTGTTGAAGAATACTTCTGTACACTGTGAAAATGTATTACTCTCACTGTTAACTAAAAAATTGATTTTCGAGTAGCTAGGCAGGGTTTTAGGAGCAGAGAGAATGCTGAAAAGAAGGACAGAGTCTCAGGAGTCATGAACAGATGCAGAAAAAAGCAAGATAAACATGCCATGTTGAATGAAGGTATTGTCATGTGGCAGACAGTAGATAAGAAATATGGGTTAATTTAAAATTTAAGAGCTAGCTAGTAACAAGCCTGAGCTATTGCCTTAGCATTTATAATTAATAGTAAGACTTTGAGTGATTATTTAGGAATTGGCTGGTGGGACAGAAAACTGCACCTACAAATAGCATTCCAAAGTGGGACTGAAATGTCCACATGAGACCTAAGAAAGCTTAAGCATATAAAACTGGAATCAAACATGGTTTCCTGATAACCCTCTTTTCTTGGGTAAGCTCAGTATTAGCAACAAAGGTGAGGTTCCTTTAAGAGGCAGCTTTCTTAGCTCAGTGCTACTAGCAATCACAAGCATAGCTCTTTTAAGATGCCTTGCTACCAAACACTTAAATAATTTAAATTAGGTTTATGAGTATTGGACAGAGTGCTACTCACTGGCATCATGGATCTAGCAACACCCCAGAGCTGAGGCAGTAAACATGGCTCCCTGGTACCTTTGCCAAAAGGCTAAACTCTCAGGGAGGCAAGGTGGGAGTAGCTAGCTTCTGGCAGGTCATGATCCGATGTAAACCAAGTTGCACAGTGGTTTAAATTTGACTCATATGAACAAACAAAAAAATATTACAGATACACAGTAAGACAGATCCAGAAAGAAAAAAATTCTAAATGAGTTATAGTGTGTTTAAAAAATATACATAAGCTTGAGAGAGAAAAAAAAGAATAAATACAATTAGAGAATTAAAAAATAATTTTGAAATGATAAAGTAAATTTCTTAAAAAAGAAGTAAAGTAAAATAGAAAATAATAATAATAATGAGTCATACAAACATGGGAAATGCAGAGAGTGTGGATTCTGTGTGCTGTTGTATGTTTAGATTTTCTGATTGCTAATGAAGGAATGACACACAGAATTATGCAAACTGCTGGATTAAAGAACTATATATATTTCAAATCTCTTAACTTCAAAGTAGAAGTCAAGAGACCCGTTGCTTTGGGAAAGAGGTTATGCTTTTATTTTTTTAAACAGGAAATGACAGACTATAGATCCATTCCAGATTGATATGGATCAGGAAGACCCCCTGAAAATCCTGACTACAAAGATAAAGAAATAAACCTAGAAAAAGGGCAAATATATAATGTATATTTTACCTGTTCAAACATAAAACAAAAAATTATCTTTGGCTAATTTCTATGCACAGTCTACACTTGTCATAAAAATGAATGGCCTGGATGATTCAGCATTTCAAGATATCTCTATTACAGTCTCCTCAGAGTTCTTTATCCAGAACAGCTTCGAGACTTTTGGCTGAGATGGTTCACACCTTACAAAATACTTCAGCCAAGGCCTAACAATTGTTCTGATTTTCTCAAGGTTCCTCCCAAAGATACCAGTGCCCACAGACAACAGGAGTTATCTAAAACACAAGGCCCACATTCACAAAAGATATGTTATGGACGTTTGTTATCATTTAAGGGGGACTGATTACAAGTTGTTATTGGTCATAGTAAAAAATAAAATAAGAAAAGCTAAACAAAAGAGTTAAATTCAAAGATCTCTTTCTAAAGGAAAAAATAGGAATACAATATAGAAATGATGAAAAGAGGGTTGGTTATTGAATTTACTTTAATAAAAAAACAATATTAATCTTAAAATATTTTACATTGCTGTGAGTTTTGGTTTATTGATACAAATTTAAAGTTATTTTTTTCTATACTATATATGTTTCTACTCTTGTTTGGGTTATTGTTCCTATGTAACTCATTTAAAAGTGTGATGTTTAATTGTGAAATACAGATCAATAGTCATTTATAATAATCAAACTTATAGCCATGTTAGATATGTTCTGAAGGTCAGACACAGATATATTTAGATAAATAGATGGTCTTCAAACACCTTAAAGACCTATAGAATGTGACATTTAGTGTGTTTAATAACCTAAGGCTTTTCATGACAGTGAGACATGTCTGCTCCTGGCAGCACTGCTTCAGAGAAAACAATGACCATCAAGGAAACTACATATGGAGGCTGATTTTTTTTAATGGAAAAAGCTAGTCATTTGGGCAAAGGAACTGCCCTTGCCTTAATGGTGGACAGTATACTGTACAAACTGAACCAACAAGATGCAAAAAAAAAGTGACTGCCAAATTTTGCCAAGATAAGGAAGGACAATAGTTCAGAATTCCCTGCAACTCAAAAGTGTCTGTCATGTATACAAGGCCTGTAGGCTGAAGATGGAGGTCCTAATGTTACAGAAGAACTTTGGCAGCCAGATGTTCTTATCATTGGGTAGCATTACATCTTTCTGGAGGCTTTGAGAGAGTTAAAGACTAAGTAATTAGACTTACAGTTTTCTTTAGTTATAATAAAAAGCTAAATTAGGTATAAAACTTTAGACTCACAAAGATAAGTGATAGAATGTCTCTAAGTTTGCCAAAAATAAATGGACTGGATATTATAACTGTAATTTTTACATGATAACTGTTTGTGTTGAATATAATTTTACTATGTTAAGGTTAAAACCTACCTTTTTTATACAAAAAGGAGAAAATGCTGTGGAACAGTCCTTCTGTACAATGTGAAAATATTTTTCTCTCATTGTTAGTAAAAAGCTAATTGGCCAATAGCTAGGCAAAATTTGGGGGGCAGAGAGAATGTTGGAAAGAAGGATGAAGTCTCAGGAGTCATGAGCAGATACAGAAAGAAACAAGATGAATGTATCATGTTTAAAAAAGTTACCAACATGTGACAGAGGGTAGATAAGAAAATATAAGTTAATTTAAAATGTAAGTGTTAGCTAATAACAGGCCCGAGCTATTGGCCAATCATTTATAATTAATAATAAATCTTTGAGTGGTTATTTGGGAATTGGCCTCAAGAACAGAAAATTCCACTTACAAAGGTCTGTATCTATTTACTATACTCTGGAAAGGTTCTTTGTCTATACTGCCCAGTATTGTAAGCTTCAGTGAGTAAGCTCCTGAAATATACCAAAGAAGACTGAAGAACTTAATTTTAACTTGTGTTTTATTTTAATTGGTTTTAGTTGACATTTAAGTAAGCAAATGTAGCTCATAGCTACTGTACTACAATATTTCCAAAAAATAAAATCTTTCATTCTTCTTATCACATTCACTGGGAAATCAGCTCAGATTAATTATTTTAGTTTACATCCAATATTTTCCTCAATGGACTTCCTTCAAGATCTTGATAAGTGAGCAACGAATATTATGCCAGTACTGTCATTCTCTGAAAAATCAAATGTTTTCCTCTGAAGGAGGACTGAAGGTTGATTATTCATCTTAGCTGTATTTATTTAATTTAAATTCAATTTTTGTCTTTGTTTGGTTTTATTTTTCAAGACAGAGTTTCTTTTAGTAACAACCCTGGCTGTTCTGGAATTCACTCTGTAGACCATGTTGGCCTCGAACTCATAGAGAATCATCTCCATCTGCTTCCTAAGTAATAGGATTAATGGCATGTGCTACCACTTTCTAATACCCTTTTGATTTTCAAAACTAGACTTAGATTTAGTTCAGTACTCATTGTCCCAGTGTTAATAACTTTGACTTTTAAGTATGATTTTCCCCAAACTCTCTCCTTCTTCAATGACATCTGATCTTTAGTATTAATGCATTAATTATCTATTTCTATGTAACAAATTCTCAAAATTTAGTGACTTGAAAATTGAAATTTTTTCCCACTCCTCCATTGTGTCTGAGCCATAGGAATCCAAGGGCAGCTTTGCCAGGAATTGACCCAGCATGGCCTCCCAGAAGGCTCAAGGTATCCCAGAATGCTGCCACCAAGATACTAGCTAGCATCCCAGTTATATTTAGGCTCGACCAAGGGGGACTGTGCTTCCATCCCTGACAGCTGTTGCTGCTGTAGTTATTGTTTGTGACAGAGTTTCTTGTAGTCAAGGTTAGCCTTCAAAATGATTTTTCTGTCTCCTCCTGCTCCTCCTCCCAAGTGCTAGGATTGCAGATATGTATCACCATACCCAATAAGTCACTAACTTTGGGAGGTCTAAAGATGAGAGCCATTTCTGTAACTAAACACACCAATAGGCATCTAACCTCCTTTTGTCTTGGTTCTTTTACCAAAGCCATGCAGACAGGTGCCTAAGGAAGAATCAAGGCAGATGTAGAGTGTTGTTGTCTTTGTTAGGGTTTCTAGTGCCATAAAGAGACATCATGACCATTGCCACTCTTCAGAAGGAAAACATTTAGTTGGGTGGCTTACAGTTTCAGAAGTCTAGTACCTTATCATCATGGTGGGACATGGTGGTATGCAGAGACATGGTGCCTGAGAAAGAGCTCGAAGTCCTTTATCGTGTTCATCAGGCAACAAGAAGTGGTCTGAGACACTGGGCGTGGCTTGAGCATATATGAGATCTCAAAACCCTCTTCCACGGTGTCATACTTCTTCCAACAAGGCCATACTTACTCCACCAAAGCCATACCTCGTAATATTACTATTTCCTATGACTTCATGGTGGTCAATTTCATTCGAACTACCACAGTTGTTTGTATCAAATTCTCACTATCCTTTTGTGCTCATGTGCAATGATACCAGGATCATGATGACAACAGTGGACTGTTGATATTTTTACTATTTGGCTTTGCGCTTTCTCCTTATTTACCTCTAAAGCAGTGAAAGAACCAGGCTCTGGCTTGCTAGTGAGCCAAATGGGACTTTACCTCCTAGATCTGACCAAGGCCCAGGGACTTCAGTTCTATTCAGTATTATAACATTATCTACTGATTTTTGAATCTGCTAAGAAAAGATAAATTTGACTATACCTGGCAGGGGAGATACCTTGATCACAAAGGTGGTTTTCCCAGGGCGAGGCTTATCCATTGACCCCTGCGATTTCCCCAAATACAGGAAACTCAACTGATAACCTTAATAAACAGTTCTAATTTACAGTGTTTGACAATTTCTATAGTGTAAATAATCAACCATGGCTGATTAGCACTATCATGTCCCTGAAAATGTATACACAATCTATTCTTGCATGCCAATGCTTTCCAACCTAAGATCCTTGTAGAGATGTGTCCCACTCTTTTCTCAGCTTCAGGAGCACACTGAGTTTATAGTGAAGTACTTAAGAACACTGAAGATATTGGGGTGTCACTGATGACCTATGAACTGCAGCAGTGGCTTGACCTTCAACAGACCTGTGGCATCCCTGGAGCAGCAGCAGCTTCAAGGCAGTGGTAAACTCACCTGCACCTTTCAGGGGTTTTTAAGAACTATCAATGTCTAGGTTTGAAGTCCCAGAGATTATCATTCAAGCATTGGAGTTTGGGAAGATTTAAAAGCAGATAACTTTTAATGGGCAAGTGTGGTGGTTTGAATAGGAATGGCGTAGGATTATATATTGAATGTTTGGTCATTAGGGAGTGGTGTTGTTTGACAGGGGTTAGGAGGTGTGGCCCCGTTGGAGGAGGTGTGTCACTAGGGGTGGGCTTAGAGGTTTCAAATACTCAAGCCAGACCCAGTGTCTTCCTCTCTCTGCTGCCTGCTGATCTGGATGTAGAACTCTCAGCTACCCGTCCAGCACCATGTCTGCCTGCGTGCTGCTATGCTTCACACCATGATGATAATGGACTAAACCTCTGAAACTGTAAGCCACCCAATTATATTTTTTCCTTTATAAGACTGCTATGGTCATGATATCTCTTCACCAGAATTGAATACTCACTAAGACAGCAACCAAGTAAAAACATCTCCCACGTATGTAATAGGTGGTTGCAGATAGCATTTTCCCTTTCGGCATAATGAGGAAAAGTGAACCTCAGTGGCCACTTTCAAAGAGAAGAGGTGAGAGACCAGACTACATCTATCCCACTAAAGAAAGGTCAAAGCGAGGGAAAGTGTACTGGGCCTTCTGCAGAGGCCCGAGAAGAAGTGTAAATATTTTTTGAGTCATTAAAAGGCACCAGTGGTTCCTCCGCCCCTTCCTCCTCTTCCTTATTCTCCTCCTTTTCCTCTTCTTTCTCATCCTCTCCTTTCTACTTTCTCTCCCTAGACTTCTTCCTATAGTCCAGACTGAGCTTCAACTCCACCTCCAAGTGCTAGAATTACAGATGTGTGTGATTATCCCTTTAGTTGGAAATTTAAGTGATCATGGGCCACCCTGAGTTGCTAGGAAGCTATTGTAGATTATGTAATCTCTGCTATATTTTGAAAAGAGATGGGCTGGTATTATTATTGTGACATGTAGTTCAATACTTTACATCTATATTAGATTTACGCATCTTTGCTTCTAACCATGGGAGAGCACACATGGAGTCCCCACTACCACAGATTGAACAGTTGAGTTTCTCATGGCCGGGGACATGTGCACATCCCAAGTGCAATGGACAAGCCATGCCCTGGGAAAACCACCTGTGTGGTCATTTTCTATTTTTGTAGCATTAAGTTAATCCCTGAAATAAATTGAATTAAAAATTTTATCAATTGATAAAATTGCTACATTACTATTGAATTATTTTGGGGGAAAATATTTTACAAAACAATCTATATGTCAGTTCCAGAGTCCACAGATGACAGAATCAGGACCACAGTATCTACTGAGTACAGGATGTGGTCAGCCAAGCAGAAGGGCAGTATGGGGCAGAGGAGACACAATGCAAGTCTGACTCAGTTTTCTGATCTATAAAAACAAAGACAGGGGACAGGATGACTTTGGTCCCATTGACTTTAGGGCAGTGGTGGCGCACACCTTTAATCCCAGCACTTGAGAGGCAGAGGCAGGTGGGTCTCTGTGAGTTTGAATCTAGCCTGGTCTAGAGATTGAGTTCCAGGCCAGCTAGGGTTGTTACAAAGGGAAACCTTGTTTTGAAAAACAAACAAAATAAGTGTCAGTAAAACTGAAATCATAGGGCAGGCTATCAATGATCTGAAATCTCAACAGTTCTTTCCCCTGGTTTGGTGGGTACTGACAAATTCAGAAGGTAAGACTTTTAGGGAGTTTGTTTTTGCTTTTTGAGTTTCTATTCCTTCAAGGTGAAAAGTTACAAATGAGTTTAACCTCAGATATCATCTGTGGGACAATAGTGACCTCTTGGCATTGTGTTGAGGAGGTGTATAAAACCAGCTCTAACTCGCTCAGGGTTCAGAGGAGACTGACACACAATTGTCTTGGGCATGGGAAGAAGAAGAGGAGGAGGAGGAGGAGGAGGAG
>PVIH01027333.1:0-17148 GCA_004025045.1 Sigmodon hispidus | reverse complement strand
TACGGTTTGCCAAAATTTTGTTGAGAATTTTCACATCAATATTCATGAGGGAAATTGGTCTGTAATTCTCCTTCTTTGTTGTGTCTTTGAGTGGCTTGGGTATTAGGGTGATTGTGGCCTCATAAAAGGAATTTGGCAATATTCCTTCAGTTTCTACTGTGTGAAATAGTTTGAGGAGTAACGGTAGTAATTCTTCTTTCAATGTCTGGTAGAATTCGGCACTGAAACCATCTGGGCCAGGGCTTTTATTTTTGGGGATGCTTTTAATGACAGCTTCAATTTCCTTAAGGGTTATAAGCCTGTTTGTGAATAATAGGAATAAAATTTTCAATTATTAACTGCAATAGTATCATGAAACTTTATTTACTGAGTTCATTTAAACATGAATATTCACACTCATGTAAAGGAAAATCTGCATACACTATGCAAGAATTGGACAAAGAAGTAAATATGCTATTAGGTTATTATTATGAAATATACACTCTAGGAAAGACAGAATGGTGTCTCTTTTGTTCACAGATAGTTTCTCTATCAGTTCTTAACATGGAAAGTTAGGCTATTGTTATTGAATTAGAGAAAAACCCACAAATTCATGTGTTTTTTTTATTTACCTGGAGAGGAGATATGCTTTTTAGTTTTTTTTCTTGTAGTAAAGTACATTTGGCTTATTTCAAGTATAATATGTAAGTTCACAAAATATATGTTTCATTAAGATATAGAAGTTTATATTACTTGCATTGGTTTATGTTTATAAGCATATATTAATTATGCATATTACACAATAATGGCTTTTAGTATATTTTCAATTTGTGCATGTATCCACTTAAGACTTAGAAATTATTACTGTCTTTTTTCCTATACTTTCTTCTAGGTTTTAAATCCCATGAAAGAATTTCAAATACAGGAACCAATTTTAAAATATTTACTTTGACTATGGTATTACAGGTCATGAAACACAGATTTAGAATAAATTGGAAAAGGGGAATTTATGGAATTAGGTCATTTTCTTAATTACTTTTCTTGTGTAGAGATAGTGCAACATGTATGCAATATTTGAAGAATCAGACTGTATCATTCTGCCAATTATATTAATATGTAATACCTTGGGGTAGGATAAGAATAGAATGGTACTATTAATTCTATCTGCCACTGTCCAACTTTTATTTTGCTTATGTTTGCATAATATTTATACAATCACCCAGACACACACTTTTAACTGTGCTAGATTCAATGTATGGTGAATACATAGATGTGAACACATAAGCTCATAGTATCAATAGTGTTTTTAATCAACCATTCATAATAAAGTAAAAAAATAATCAGTAATTCACAGGAGACCAGATCTATATTGTATAATCCCAGTGCTCATCATTGACCAGATAATGCCAAAAATACCAGACTGCACACCATAGTCTTTTGATGTTGTTTACAAAAAGAATGCATACCCTCTGAATGCATTTTCCTCATTGTGATTTATCAATTACTTATAGATGACATCATCATCTAAACACACAAAATTTATTAAATATGTAATATATATTTCAGAAATTCTTTGATCATAATTTATATAAATATTTAACACTTACATAGTTCATGATGTTAACTGTTTAAATTGTTACAGTATATTTGTTTTATTACTGACTAAAAATTGGAAAAAAATTATTTTTCTTATTTCTTGTCATTTACCATTTGCATGTGCTTATGTATTTTAAAATGTATATGTCTAAATATGTAGTGGGATGGGATAAAATCACATTTTCTGGCTGCTATCTTCACACACAAAGCTATTTATATCATGTCTTTCTCTGGTTAGAATCATTGCTGTAACTTTGTTAATTTTTCTAATCCATAAAAAAGTATTGAGAACAGACTTAAATACCTAGCTGCATCAACATTTCCTGTAATGAAATGAAATTTAAAGTGTATCTGTTCACTGATATTCTAAAACTGATGCATGCTTTTATGACATAATTTACTCATATTTACTAATAAAGATGTAACATTTACTGGTATTTAGTGCACTGGTATATAGATTTAATATTTCACTTTGTAACATTAAGTACAGATATTTCCATAATCCTGATATTAAATGTAACTTAATATGTATAATGTAGCAAGTAAAATTGACAAAAGACATAAAAAATTAAAAATAATAACAAAAACAAATTTATAGAAATATAAATTATTTTCTCAATTTTATCAAAGAATTAGAGAAATAGGGACCAAGGAGTTGTGAAATATACCAAGAGTGTTTGCCTTCCTGCTTTTCTAGAAGATCCAACTTTGATTCTCATCATCAATGCTGAACAGCTCACAACCACCTGTTATTCCAGCACTTGGAGAATCTAATGATTCTAGTTTTTAAATACATCCACATTCACATGCAAATAAATACACTCACACATAAAAGTAATAATAGTAAATACTAAAAATTAGAGAATTAAAATAGATTGCAAGATATTCACAAAGAAAAACCAAAAGCAATAAGTAATTTTTTGGGATTTATTATGTATATTTACACACACACACACACACACACACACACACACACACACAGAGAGAGAGAGAGAGAGAGAGAGAGAGAGAGAGAGAGAGAGAGCTGTTCTGGATCTTGGGACTAGGCTAGCCAGAACATCATACTAGACCCAACTTGACAGATTAAAGATGTGATGAGAAACAAAAAATGATAAGAGATATAGTAAAGACAGAATTTAGAAAAAATTGCAGTGTATTTAAAAATATATGTAGGTTTGAAAAAGAAAAAAAGGAAAGAGAAAGTTCTTAAATATGAATATTTGTCTGTACTAGGTGAATTTAGTGCCTCAAAACTCAGAAGAGAGTTTCAGATTCCTTGGTACAGGAACTGGAACTGGTGTTGATGTTACACATAGTTGTAAGGTGCTGTGTGGATACTAAGATCAAAACCCAGGTATTTGGCAAGAACAAGAAGTTAAATGCTCCTAACTTCTGAAACCTCTCTTCACTTCTTAACCTTTTTGAAAGTAATAACATTACATGGAAAAAAACACATATGAACTGGACAAAACAAAGAGAGGAAAAAGAGAGGGCATAGGAAACAGAGAAACACATTTGCCTACTCAGAGATCTAAAAAACACTCACTAAACTGGAGATACATATATTCAGTGGACCTTGAACAAACCTAAGCAATCCCTGTGCTTTCTGCCTCAGTATCTGCGAGCTCCTAAGTTCCTTGATTATGTTGATTTAGAGGGACTTGTTTTCTTGGTGTCCTCCATCTCCTCTGGCCCTTTTCTACCTAACCCTTTTCTACTCTTTCTACCTCCATTTCTTAGGGTTTCCCTTAGCTTTGAGGGGAAGGATTTGATAGAGCTATCCCATTTAGGACTGAGTGTTCCAAAGTCGCAGACTCTGTTTCTGTCTCTGTCTCATTGTCCTTCTATGTCTCTCTGCCTCTTTCTCTCTCTCTCTCTGTCAAACTGGGAGTCTCTGTGTCTGTTCTCATCTTTTGCAGAAGGAAGTTTCTCTATTAATGCCTGAGTAAGGCAATGTTCTAAGGGATATAGCAGAATGTTGTTATTGACTTGCTCATTTAGCTAAACAATAGTATTTGGTTTTCCTCGAAGTCCCTAGGCTATTCACTCTAGGATTCTTTGTCAACCAAACTTCACTGGGTAAAGATTCCATCTCATGGAGTAGGCTTTAATTAAGATTGAATACTTGTTACTGCCACAGACTTTGTGCCATTGTGGCACCAGTTTATCTTGCAAGCTGGTTAGTCTTGTTGCTCAAAGGGTTTGTAGCTGAGTTGATGTTTACCTTTCACCTTTGGTTGCATGTAAAGTTATCTTCCTGTACCATGAGTATTTGACCATGGGGTAAAGGGTCTAGGTAGGCACCAACTCAACTTCTCTGTGTTCAATGATTTGTATCGATTTTGCCTTTATAATTGGGTCTTGTCATCTATTTGTGGAATACAACTTACAGCCTTTGTAATAACCTGGGTTATTTGAAGGTTCCCATACTATGCTTTGACCAAAAACTATATTTCATGTTATCATTTCTAAGTACTGCAAACTTTATTTGGTGATAAGAAATGATCAGTCAGAGCTCTGTGTCCCTTTTCCTTTGGCAATTTCATATATATACTGTTTTACATTTCTGAATGACCACACAAATGGCCCTAATTTTAGTTATTCCTTCCTGCGTTCCCTTCCTTCTCCTTGTTTTATCTCCCCTGCCTGCTTGATTCTACTATTTCAGTCTGCTCCCTTTATCCATATATAACTTATATTTTATGTATTGAGAAATATTCTATATAGTATCGTAGGAATATTTGATCAAATTGTGATTAGCACAACTGCTTCCTGATTATTTTTGTGGTTTAAATGTAAAATAAACAATAATACATTTTACAATATTTATATATATAAAGTACATTTTTATTTTCACTAGTCAAGCTATTCTTTAGTTTTTCCTATTCTTATGCCATTATATAATAACATCAATTTTCAGATTCCAATGCATAAACATAAATCCTCAAATTTGGAACATATCTTTTTCCTCATCTCTTATTAAGGATTTATATGTTAGTAACAGGCCTATATTTCTAATCATAATATATGTTAAAACACTTTTTTCTTATTTTTATATTCTAACAGTATCTTCAATGGCATGAGTTTCACTGTTCCCTGAAATAAAAACATAAACTAAAATAATTCCCTAAATTCCAAACTGTGCAGATGATTATGGCAATCTGATATTTGCATAACTGTAATTTATATTTATTGGTTTCTTCAAGCAAAAAATAATCAAATTCTCTTTACGCATCATATTTTCTCTCCTATTTTAGATACTTTTCACATAACACATGTTCTATCCTAGAAGACTTCTGCTTTTACTTGAGGATGTCTTTCACTTGTCAGTATATTTTGCCTACTTTCATCTTGACAGTTGTGCATTTGGATGCAGGAAAATAAAAATATGTAATTATGTTAATTACTTATGGACAGTGAAATATTGTGTTTGAAATCCTCAGTAAAGAAAAACAACAGTATTTCTAACAAATAGGCTTTTATTTTTCTTAAACTGTTAAATTAAATATTAAATTTACTTGTATTTCCTTTAAATATTTTAATATATTAAAATATATATACATCTTCAGTGGTGGACAAAGTTCTTAATAGTCTGTCTCCTAACTACTATAGTTATTGCTTCATTTATCTTCTTAGTATAGAAATGCATAATAGTTGGCTTTAAACAAATTAGTCATTTAAGTATCATGAGTGTTAAAATTACATTTGATGATTTTAATTTAAAACAACATTTAGTTAAGATGAACATTTGTGTTTGGCTTTCTAATAATTTCTTTTTCTCTCTCTTTCTTTCCTTTTCCTTCTCCCTACCTTCCCTGTTTTTTGTTGTTGTTACTGTTGTTTTTGATTTTTTGTTTTTGTTTGTCAGTATACCGTGGGCTGACAAACAGTACCTTTGGTATCTAGACTGGTATGGACTTGTTGTCCGGGACGTATATATTTGCGGTCCTGTTAGCATGCGTCGTGTTTCAGTCTGGCGCCCAGGAGAAGAATTATACGGTCCGAGAAGAAATGCCAGAGAACGTCCTGATAGGCGACTTGTTGAAAGACCTCAACTTGTCGCTTATTCCCGACAAGTCCTTAACCACTCCTATGCAGTTCAAATTGGTTTACAAAACCGGGGATGTACCACTTATTCGGATTGAAGAAGGTACTGGTGAGATCTTCACTACTGGAGCTCGCATCGATCGTGAGAAATTATGTGCTGGAATCTTGTTGGATGCTCGTTGCTTTTACGAAGTAGAAGTTGCCGTTTTGCCAGATGAAATTTTTAGATTGGTTAAGATACGCTTTCTGATAGAAGATATAAATGATAATGCACCTTTATTCCCAGCAACTGTCATCAACATATCAATTCCAGAGAATTCAGCTATAAACTCTCGATATTCTCTGCCAGCAGCCATTGATCCTGACATTGGAATAAATGGAGTCCAAAACTACCAACTAATCAAGGTGCGTTTAAAAAATTTGTTAATGATATTAACTTTTGCATAGATTATAAGATTATTTCATATTTCTGAATGAATCTATCATCTTAATTTTTCAATATTTATGTAAAGCAATATACAGAAAATTGACTAATGTACATTTTTCATTCACATTGGTTTTTAAAAACCTGCTGTGTTATATATGTTCCTTTCACAAATTTGTGTTTACATTAACAAATATAGGACAAAGACAAGGAGTTACCCATGCTATTTACAAATCAACAGACTACCTGGTATCTAACTTTGAAATCTGTCAGTCAAAAATCGAAAATTACCCAAGCTGCAAACCACAACCACTGAACAGCTTGGGATCTGAAAAACTTAGATTTAATATTTTAAAATTACAGGTAAATGGATGGATATGGAGAATATTCTCCTGAGTAAGATATCACAATCCTAGAAAGAGAAACAGGGGATGTACTCACACACTAGTGGGCTTTAGAGAGAGAGAGAAAGAGAGAGAGAGAGAGAGAGAGAGAGAGAGAGAGAGAGAGAGAGAGCAAGATGTCATTGTACACAAGAGCTCAAGGCTAGAACATAGCCAAAAGACACAGTGCCTCACTTATGCATTAATGGCCTCTGGCAGGGGTATGAGTGAGGAAAAAAAAACTTGTTTTCTTTAAGTGTCTAGCCACAGGGAGTTTCATTATGCTTCAGTAAGTAAATGAGCAGCATAAATGGGCATTTTTGCAAATAGGAAGATCAGAAGAGTGGGCATGAATCTGAGAGGTCTGGTAATTGAGTTGGATGGGGTGGATGATATAAAATCACCAAATAAAAAATGAAAAATAAATAAATAAATAAATAAATAAATAAATAAATAAATAAATAAATAAATAAATAGATTGAGACATCCAGGGAGCCCCTAGGAAGATAAAATAGAGAAGATCTCCTTAGTTAATTGGGAACATTAGAGATTGCAACCAAGAAGAGGTGGGAACAAATCATGAGAGAAAGAGATGATTGAGAGGAGGAACAAGGAGAGAGAAAAAAATAGATGGAGATCTTAATAGAGGAAGACAATGTGGGGTTGGAAAAAGACTAGGTGCTAGGGAAACCTCCAAGAACTTAGAGGATGTCCCTGGCTATGTCTTCAACCAATAGAGAAGGCTTGCCTAAACAGGACTTCTGCTATAATCAAATGAATAGCCATCCCAAGTGCCATCACAGAACTTACATCCAACAATGAATAGAGTAGAGGCAGGGATACATGGCTGTGCACTGAGCTGAGTTCCTGGTACATCTGATAGCAGGGGAAGAGATTCTATATGAGCAAGGGGATAGGGATTATGAGGAAAATTCTCACAGTGATGGCTGGCTGGAGCTCTGGGGTGCTCACTGAATTAAGAACAGCCACAGGAGAACCATCAGAAAAAGAAACTAGGCCCTCCAAAGATAGGAAACTGTCCACTGACATGGGCAGTATGTGGAGCCTCAAGGGAAGTGATCAGACTGTGTTTCTGTGTATGGGCTGGCACCTTAGAGCCCATTCCCCCCAGAGGAACATCTAACCCAGTTTTGATATCAAGAAGAGAAAATTGGACTTTGCCTGGAGTGGATGCTGAGCTGATCCACCTTGGACCTCTTTCCCTTTCTGGGGAAGGAATGGAGGGATAGGAAGGAGGGAACTGAAGGCTCACCAGGAGGGATCGAGAGGGGGAAGGTAGTTGGAACAAGGATATACATAGATAAAAAAGACTTTATTCTATAAGAATAAATAAATAACATTTTAAATAAACGACTAGGCAAGACAGTTAAATTTCAAATAATTCAGACCAAAGTTTAATCTTAGCACTTGGAAAGATATAAAAATAATGAAAAGTAAATAGAAGGATATTGTTCTTGAGGATTTCATGCATCATTTAATAGAAACTGCTAATATATACTTAGATCACCTGACTATAACTCCTTCCATAACTTCCCAATATGTCCCCAATTAAAAGTCTTCTATTTGAGACCTTGCTCAGGAGAATATTCTCCAAATCCATCCATTTGCCTGCAAATTTTAGGATATCATTTTTTTCTTACTGCTGAGTAGTACTCCATTGTGTAGATGTACCACAGTTTGTTAATCCATTCCTCAGTTGAGGGGCATCTGGGTTTTTCCAGGTTCTTGCTATTACAAATAATGCTGCTATGAATATAGTTGAGCTAATGCTTTTGGAGTGTGATAAGGAGGGGATGTACTCACTGATTAGTGGACTTTAAGCAAAAGCATTCTTTTTTTCATTGAAAGATGATGGGTGAATAAAATGAATTAAAACACACACACATACATACACAAAAAACAAACCAAAACTTCTGGTTTGACTGTAGAAGAGTTGCTTTGTAGGAAGAGTTTCTCAGTAGAAATTTGTGGTGGTCATAGTGCATCTGTGGGCATTAGCTATGACAAACTGTGCTTTCTTTATCTGTAGTTGAGCCTAACAAGGCTTGAGAAGCTTTAGATTTTTTTGTTATAGGTATTTTAGAGAAAAGAAAAGTTTTATTACTGTATGGATTTTTTTATCTATTCTGAATATTTTGCTTTTTTGTATAATGTTTGATACTGATTTTCAAAAAATAATAAAACAAAACAAAAAAGTCTTCTATTATGAGAATTTCTCAATCAATTTGTAATAGTCATACATTTTTTCATGATTATTTCAAGTCAAGGCAATATTTCTAATCATCTTTAGAATTCTCAAAGTGAGACTATTAGTCACTATTCTTTAAATTCTAAATATTTATGTTTTATCTGAATGATTTGAAAACATGGGTGTCATTTGCTCATAAAAAGGTAAGACTTTTGGCAATGATTTTCACTTAATCTAAGAAATTTAGTTTGGCTTGATTTGAGACTTGTAATAGGAAAGGCAAAGGAAAACCTAAGTAAAATATTGCAGGTTTTTTGAATACGTAAACAGAGGTCTTATATACCAAGTGCCTGGGTAATTTTTTGTAATTACTAAGAGGCTTTGAAGAAAGCTCAGTTACTGCTCTGCAAAATAATAAAATTTCTTTAATGGTCTTAAGATAATGGACACATTTACACATATTTTAATATATAATAATTTTTAAAAAGTTTTTTTAGATCATGCATGATAAAATTATAATTGACATTATGACTGTTGCTGTATAGTACTGGAAGAACATGCACATATTTCATTGTGATAATTATAATCTAGATTTTTGACAAAGTGGATGTATAATATGGCAAAATTGGTTAACTGTTGTATGAGATTTCTGTCCCAGAAAAGGCCAGAGGTCTGAACTGCCTGCGATGGCTTTTCTCCCCCAAAAATGACTCAGATGCTTATATTAATTTTATCTTGTTTGGCCTATGTCTCAGGTACATTGCTAGCAAGTTCTTTAATTTAAGTTCAGCCCATTTCCATTAGTCTGCCTGGCTCCATGGACTGTGACTCATAGCTTACCTTCATATGTTTCTTCTTTGGCAGTTGGATCAAGTCTGTCTGATTCAGCACTCCTCTTACCTAAACCTCAATTTTCCCACCTAATTCTTCTATGGTGCCCCACCATGACCAAACGTGTTCTTATATTTACAGAATGATATTCAGGGTATACAAAGGAACATGCCAACCACAGTTAACTGACCCCATTGTTTTCACAAAATGCATATATTTGAAAATAAATTGAAGTCAACAGTCTTCTTGAGTAAACTCAAATGAATAGAGATATTTCAGTGTGAAAGCTAATTTTACAAAGAAGGATTTATTTGAAGTAGTGACATAAAACAGACAGTTTAGAAGATTTGGAGATAATCACTTTAGATCAGGTCTCTAAAATGATGTTTTCTTGTGAACTGGAAAAAATAAAGGAAAGATAATAATCAGAATATTGTAAAATTTTTTACTTGTCAGCCCATTTCTTAACAAATGTCCTACCTCCTGTTATTTATTTAAAAGATTAATATTGCTCTGTAATTATTAAAAGGACTAAAATCTGAAAAAAAAATACCAGGCACAGGGTACAGAAGCATGCATGAAATGATTTCTAGATATGCTCAAATATTTGGCTACTTAAAAATGTAAAAATTAATATTTCACATTGTAAATTGATTCTCTAAAGAAACTTGTTCCAACAAAACTTTCTGCAATAGTGAATGTTTCACTCTTTGACAGGCAAACAGGTATTTTTTAAAGTCTATGTTACTCGAATACCTCAAAAATCACAACATATACCAAGGAAATAAATTAATTTTGTGTATGACCATGTATGTATATAATGTGTTTTAATCAATTTCTAATACTCTATTTCTCCTATCTCTTTTCTATTTCTATCACTTTTCACTCAAAACTTCATGCACATTTTTTTTATCCACTGAATATGTTTAATGCTTCCAGGGTCCTTTAATGTAATATCAAATTTACTAGCCACAATTGGTAAATGACTACCATACTATACACCAGATACTAAACAGAAAGTATTAATTTAGGAAACAGTAACAATTAAAATTAAAATGAGTTCACAGAAAACTAATACCAGACAATAAGGCTATTTTGAATCTCTCCACTGGACACCCTGAAAAATCTCTTTCTTAAAAAAACTTCTAGAGTTCATTTAAGAAATAATTTTTCCATCGCTATACTATTAGAACTTTATACAGTTTCATATTTATCTTGAAAACTGATTAGCAAGTTTAAATAAAAGAATCCTACTTGGATGACTTCAGTATTGCTAAACTATGCTTGCTTATATTTTATTTTCTTGAAAATTGTCACAAAATATTACAGTCTCACTATCCAATTGTCAATAACCTGTAGAAATGTGGCATGAAATTTCTTTCTACTTTACAATGTATGATAAAATTAAATAACTATATTGTACCTAAAGTACTTGGGCATTTTGTATAGGATCATGAACAAATACTGTTCAGAGTGCTTGTTAAAAATAATGAGAATTGAATAAAAAATATTGCCCTGGGCACAAATAAAGCTGTGACATGGGTGACATTAGCAGAATGTACTTTGACTTGCAAGAATAGCCTGTCAGGAAAGTGGCATGTATTTGGTGGGAGTGGCCACTAAATAAATTTTACAAAAAGGTGAAGAAAATAAAACATGTATGATTCATCAATAAACTTTAGTAAATTTTATTGTTTGAAAATAAGTAGACCAATAAAAATAATTTCCTAAAAGTCTTGCTGTCTTAAACATAAATTGATATTGTCTAGCGTTAATTTAATTTATTTTATTTGTGACCAGAATAGCAAAATTGCGGTAGAACATTGTTAGAATAATAAAAATACACATGGAAAGGTCAAATAACAGAAAAAAAAATTAAAAATTAAGGAAAGTCAGGTTAACTTACAATTTCATATTAGTTGAAATTAAAAGTAATAGAAATATTTATTAATTATATAAATATTTATAGAGTATAAAGTAGCATATCACAGTATTAAAACATTAGTATAGCACAGAGTAGTATTAAAATTTAGTTAGTATGTAAATATTTTAGTAAAGTTGAGGTTCATATTTTCCTTTGATTTTATTTATACTTTGGCCTAAACCATCAAAGCTTTATTAACCCATTTGCATAATATTTACAAAATGTGGCTTTGAATCGTAATATGTTAAGATTATTATCATAAAACCCTTAAGCAATGTGATTGGGAATTGGAATATGCTTTCCGACTGTTAAATTTGATGAACAAACTGACAAAGTACCAGGTAATAAATTATGTTAGGGGAATGAAATGAGAAACAATGGTATTTTAATGAAAGCTTGAAATAATTGTGCTTGATAGAGAAAATGTTTTTTAAATACTCAGTTTGGGAGCCAAATTAGTTATCTATGTGATCTTAATACTATTAATTTTCAAGCTTTTTATCATATATAATTTTCAAAAAAAATAAACCAATTCAGTTTTTTAAATGCTTCTCTGCTCTAAACAAAATCATGCAATTTGAATTTCCCACAAATTTTCAAATATAATTTCTCCATAGTGTAGACAGCTTGAAAAATTATTTTAGCTATTTATCTATCTACATTTATTATATATATGCATTTATATCTATGCAAATATGTGTTTATTCAATACACCTTAAAAAGGTATTACTTTGAATTTAAGAAATTGAAGTATCTATATTTATTTGGCTTTCAGTTTTTAAAAATCTAATGGCCTGTTATTCCTAAAATCCTGTTCATTTTTTAGGTTTTATTGACATGAAAGTCAGCATTTTCACAAACAGAAATAACTCCCAGGTACCCTAACTTATTCAGAGTATGTACATAAGCAAAAGGGGCACACTACTTCATGCTTGAAATTCAGGAGAAATTTGTTTGTTTGTTTGATGAAGTTACATATATCTTCAATTAGTTTTGCCTCTGATTTCCATTTTTTTTTTCTGGTTGGGTTCAGCAGTAAACTTTCTATATTAGACCAATGACCATAAGCTGATAAATTTCCTTGATAGAAAAAGACAATGTTTAAATTATGGTTTTTATGGACTTAAAAGAGCATAAAAAACAAATTTACTCCTCTTCATCTCAATCAAGGCATAGGCTTGTTTATATCTATCTCTAAAACATTATAACTTTTCCATAAACCTTAAAAATAATTTAGTCTGGGTAGAGTCTTTTTTAAATAAAGCATTTTGCTCTTATTTTTATGTATATACATATTCCCCGTTGATAAATTCCTAAACCTGGATGACTACAAATAACCTTAGAGTTACATTTACTTTGAAAAATGGTCTCTGAAATTCCAAATTTTTAAAGTATTTTCTTCCACTAGGTTTAGTGATGCTGCTAAAATTATTTGTAATGAGACAACAAAAATATGTTGTAAAGATAAACATTCAACTTTCATCTTTATTGTCAATGAATAATTTTAGTTAACTGTATCTCAATGTGATATGTAAAATAAAATGAATTAAAAGATTCATTAAATATATGATAGGCAAAGCACACAACAAATGACAGACGGAAATGTTTTTAGAAACTGTACAAATGTAATATCACCCCAAAGTTTCTCAGAGGAATTTTAGTACAAATATACCCTCATTTATTAACTAAAAAAATAAAGTATACTTAGAAGTTTATTCTTTAGATTTAAGTTCACTTGATTTCATATTCTATAGTTCTATGATGTATGGACTATCATTTCTGATCTCTACTGAACAAAAATAAAAGAGGACTTCTTAATGCTAATGACTGTTAAATCTCCCCAAAATGGGATTATTATCAAAATGGACCTTCAGTGGAGAAAATCAACAGCACAAAATCCATTGTGTTTACAAATGGAACTTTGTTAGTCCTTTCAGTTTTTGTTAAAATGAGAATGTAACATTAGCTGGATCAAGTAGCTTTGATTTCATTGTATTTATCAGAGACCTAATTAGTACTCATAGTCAAATAATGACTTACAGTAAGTACATTTGTTTTTAATAGTCCCAAATAAAATCATATCTGTTAGATAATCAATTAAATATTTTGTAAATACACTGAAGAAAATATGAGTTTAAAAATCGTATCAATTTTTCAAAAAATGACTTTTAATTAGCATTACTAAGTAAGTGTTAGAAACTACTCAATGTAATAATTAGGTAGATACTTTTGATATCCTATTCTTGTGCATTGGACATTTAAATGATAAGTAATTTAGTGCTTAAGTTTACTGTTAGTTGACTATAATACTTTAGTATCAATTTTATTATTAAAACTTTAGAGTTTTAAATTCTTTTTACTGTTTTTTTGGTAAATACAAAATAAAGAAGGAAAAAAATAAAAAAAAATAAAAAAATAAAACTTTAGAGTACAAAAAAAAAAAATCTCTTACCAAAATTAAACAGATCTGAATTGTTACAGCTCAATATACAATGCTTAATTTTAAAAATGCCAAAAGATTCACTTAAATATTTTTAAATTTATTTTTATTTTATTATTATGAACAAAGAAGTCACACTTTCTATCCTTATTCAAGGTCCCTTCCCCTCCCACCACATCAGGTCATTCTCTCTTCTCCACAACTCCCCATTCCCTCTCTGGACAGGCAGCAGGCAGTCCCAAGGTTCTGCTGTCCCAATATTGCTTAGTTTAGCCTCCACTCCTAGCAGATCCAGTTTTCTCCCCACAATCTCTAGGGGGAGTGGGATCCAATGAGTCAGTCCAAGGTGTTTCTGATCCCAAGCTGTTCAGGGGTTGTGGCTTGCAGCTTGGGCATGATTTGCTTTTCTCTTGTTTGTTTGTTGGTTTGTTTAGAGTCCACTAATGAGTGAGTATATCCCCTGCTTATCTTTCTGGGTTTGTGATACCTCGCTCAGGAGGATATTCTCCAAATCCATTCATTTGCTTGCAAATTTTAGGATATCAGTTTTTCTTACTGCTGAGTAGTACTGCATTGTGTAGATGTACCACAGTTTGTTAATCCATTCTTCAGTTGAAGAGCATCTAGGTTGTTTCTAGGTTCTTCCTATTACAAATAACGCTGCTATGAACATAGTTGAGCTAATGCCTTTGGAGTGTGACTGTGCATCTTTAGGGTATACAACAAGAAGTGATATTGCTGGGTCCTTGGGGAGACTGATTCTCAGTTTTCTGAGAAACCGCCATACTGCATTTAAAAGTGGCTGAACAAGCTTACACTCCCACCAGAAAATCAGACTATGTTATGACAAAATGCATTTAAATGAGAGCTAAAAATGGATTGCTAATAAAGGCTAAAGTTCACAAAAAAGAAAAAGGAACAAATATATTTAAACAAGCAAAAAATGTATTTGGTATATAACTCTTTAATTATAATCAAGGTTTAACAGAAAAAGCTTGTTAACACTCAGAATTTTGGTCAATGATAATATTTTAATACAAGAAATATACCAATGTAAGTAATAGGTTTGGTATAAATTATTCCTTTTGTTTACACTTCTAGCAGCTGTAAAAAAAAAAAAAAAAACTCTTGTATAAACATGAACTAAAAAAAAATGATCTTTTAGTCTTAGCTCCAAAACAATATATGTGTAATTTTTTATGTCAAAAGTGCTTAATTTTTATAACACATGCTTGTTTGAAGCAATAATTCTACTAAGAATTTATGATTTTATTTATGCTTATCTTAAAAATAGTAAACATAACTTTATGCTTTTATCAAGACTTATGTGTTTAGTCATATTTTTGACAAATGCTGTCTTTAGCTGAATATATAAACTGAACATAAAATATCTTACTTAAAATTAAAATACTGACTTCTGGAGAAATGTCATGGTGGTTAAAAGCACTGGTTGTGCTTGCAGAGGACCCCAGGTTTGGTTTCTATAACCCACATGGTATCTCACACTCATCAATAACTCCAGTTTCATAGGATCATGCTGTCTTCTTACATTTATGGGTACCATAAACTTGGTTGACACACATTCATGCAAGTAAAATGCCTATGCATATAAAATAAATCGAAAAATGAAATAAAATGAAATACTAGGTACAGAGACCATGGTTGATTGCATAAAGTGCTTGCATGCAAATGTAAGTACATGAGTTAGAATTTCCATAGTTCATGTAAAGCCGGTTTACTGCTATTATAAGATTCTTGGAGGAAACAGATGAATCGATGGAAACTGTGAGACCAGTATTTGACATCACAATGACAAAGAATTGGCTGTCTCTTTTTTTCCTATTTTTTAAGATTGCTACACATGCATTTACTTTGTGTTCAGCTTTCCCTCTGAATTTTTTTTCTATACCTGTATATCCTTATTCAAGGTCCCTTCCCCCTCCCGCCACATCAGGTCATTTTTTCTTCTCCACAACTCTCCATCCCCTCCCTGGGCAGGGAGCAGACAGTCCTATGGTCCCACTGACCCAATAATGCTTAGATCAGTCTCCACTCCTGGCAAATCCAGTTTTGTCCCCCCTCCCTCAAGAGTGAGTCAGGTATTCCTATAGTTGGAGTGGGATCTGAAGGTCAGTCCAGGGTGTTTCTGATCCCAAACTGTTCAGTGGTTGTGGTTTGCAGCTTGGGCATGCTTGGCTTTTTTTCTTGTTTGTTTGTTTAACGACCACTAATGAGTGAGTACATCCCTGCTTATCGTTCTGAGTTTGTGATACCCTTCTATACACTAAAGATAGAAGAGCTGAAAGAGAAATAAGGGAAACATTACCCTTCATAATAGCTGCAAATAGTCTAAATACCTTGGAGTAACTATAACCAAAGAAGTAATAGACCTATTTGAAAAAAAAAATTCAAATCACTGAAGAAAGAAATTGAAGAGGATATCAGAAAATGAAAAGCTCTCCCATGTTCCTGGATTGGTAGGATCAACAGTAAAAATGGCAATTCTACCAAAGGCAATCTACAGATTCAATGCACTGCCCATCAAAATCCCAGCACAATATTTTTTGGACCTTGAAAGAACAATATTCAATTTCATTTGGAATAACAGGAAAGTCAGGATTGCCAAAACAATTTTACTCAACAAAATTGACTGTTTCTAAAATGAAGTTGATTCTGAGGATTGAAACCTAATGTTGTCCTTTGACATTCACATATGAATCATTCCATGAACATACCTGCATTCAAAAGCACACTAACATATATACACATGTATGCTCACATGCCAATAGACAAAAATTCTAAGTACTAAATAAATTAATCCCTTTCCTTTTCATTTATTATTTTCCAGCCTTATAAAGCTATTCAAAATTTGAATAAAGAAATAAAATCATAGCATAATAAATCAATTCATCTGCTTTAAGTATAAATTTTCAATATCGTTTTACTGAAAGTGCCTTTAGCTTCCAGGTACAATCAGATACACACATAGAAGACAAACATGAACTTCAATTTCATCTAATAGCATGATCTCATTAAAATATTACTAAAATGTTCAATATTCAATGTACATTTTTGCCAATATTACTCAACAAAATGTTATGAAACACTTTTTCTAGAAATGCTTCATCATCCTTATAAAGAGCCAAGTGTATCAAAATGAAAAAAAAAAAACATGCACCAACACACACTATAGCAAATGAAATGATACAAATATAGATCATTCAGGAAACTGTCTTTTATTTTTAATATATTGGAAGACTATTTAATTGTATGATGTTTTAAGTGTTGGATCTCTATATTTAGAGATTAATTCAG
>PVIH01027332.1:0-17149 GCA_004025045.1 Sigmodon hispidus | reverse complement strand
GGCATTTTCCAAACTACCACAATATGACTTGAGCTTATGGGAGAAAAAGGTACACATTTGATTTTGCTGAATTAAATTGTAAGAGGTTTAGCAAGATATTCCAGCTGGTAAAGACACTTGCTGTCAAATCCAGTGACCTGAGGAAAATCCCCAGGACCCACATGATAGAAGGAAAGAACCAGCCCCTGCGACTTGTCCTCTGACTAACATACATGTGTCATAGCATGCATGCAGGCGCACACACATGTACACACACATGCTCACACTCATCCACACATACATGCTCACACACTCATGTGCACACACATAACACATATGCATTCTAAATACAGTATAATAAGTTTTTGAATTGTACTAAACGGTGTCTAAGTAAAAATAATTTAACCATAAATTCTTTTTTAAGGTGAATAATCTAGGTGGTTTTCTCAAGAAGTATATATTGTCCTTTTCCTAAGTACCTTGCTCTTACCCTTGGTGAGGGTGCTTAAGGCTGTACTAAAATTCTTCTTGGTAAACTTACTTTGTTTTTTTAAAAAAAAAGAAAAGAAAGAAAAAAAACTTTGTTCAAAAAACAAAACAAAAAAATAAAGATGAAGTATCCAAATAAGCATTCAGTAATCAGTAACTGTCTGCTCTATTTGGTGTTCTATGTGTGTTTCATGTTTAGTGATGATACCTTGCTATATACTCATTTTGAAGGACTCGTATTAAATGGTAACTAGATAGTTTGCAACATCTCAAGGGAGAAATAGAGGACAGATTGATACTGGTTGCTTTAAAGCAGCTGGATGAACATTAGGTGCTAAAATAATGAGCTCAGACTGACCAGTTCTTCCATGTTTATTTATTTGTTTATGTGGCTCTGAGGATGGATTCTAGGGTTTTGTGCAAGCGTTCTGAGCTACATTCCCAGCTCAACCCAAATCTGCTTGTTCTCCTTCCTATCTTTCTTTTTTTATTTTATTTTATGTGAATTGATGTTTTGCCTGCATATATAACTGTGTAAGGGTGTCAAATCTTGGAATTACAGACAGTTGTGAGCTGCCATGTGGATGTTGGGAATTGAACTCAGGTCCTCCGGAAGAACAGTCAGTGCTCTTAACCGCTGAGCCATCTCTCCATCCTCTTTTCCTTTCTTTCTTTCAAGACAGGGTTTCTCTGTGTAGCCATGACTGTCTTAGAACTATGGGGCTGGCCTTGAACTCACAGAGATCTACCTGCCTCTGCCTCCCAAATGCTGGGATCAAAGCTGTGCACTACCAGGCCTGGTAGAGTCTGCTTCTCAATCGCTTTTTATATGTTCTAGAAGTTGTCTTTCCATGTCGAGCTTAGAAACTGAAACACATACTAAATAATCATTCAAGTAAAATGAGCTAAATGAATGAATTAGAGAAGAACTTAACTCTAATGAATGCTACAGATGAGAAGTATGGCTGTACATTCCTTCTGTGGACAGTAAGACACTCTATGGCCATGTGACTAAATCCTAGAGAATGGACTAGGGACAAAATATGACATAGGACAAGAAAGAACCTTGTAGGGCAATGAAACCAGGGACCATGCAGTTCCCTGAACAAAGGGATTTCTTGGAAAATAAGAGTAATATTTAAGAAAAAGACTCCCCTCCCCCTTTATGTAGTTGAGAATTCTGGTAAATTCAATTTCACATGATTCTCATTAAGAAGGAAATAAAACATATCCATCCCAGGAAGATTCCAGAATTACTGTGTCAAGGCAGTTGAACCTAAGTCATTGTCTATTTGTCATGTGTGTTGTGTGTGTGTGTGTATGCATATGTAGGGTGTATATTATGGTGTATGTATGTAGGTAAAGCTATGGAGGCCTGAAATCCGTATCTATCTCCTTCCATCTCATTAGACAAGGTCTTTAAGTTTTCTATTTTGGCTAAACTCATTAACTGGCCCAGTGAAACCCTGGGATTTGCCTGTCTCTGCCACCCCAGTGCTGGGTTATAGGCTCATGTTGAAATGCTAGCTTTCCCCCACACATACGTCAAGACAGGGTTTCTCTGTGTTGCCCTAGCTACTCTGGAATTCACTCCGAAGTCCAGGCTGGCCTTGGACTCAGAGATGCACCTGCCTCTGCCTCCTAAGAGCTGGGACTAAAGGCAGGTGCCACTATCGGCCAGCTGAAGTGCTAGCTTTTTATATGGGTTCCAGGGACCTGAACACAAGTCCTCAGGCTCACATAGCAAACATTTTACCCCACCCAATCAAGCCATCTCCTCGGCCCTTATTGTCCTCATTTTGAATTTTTATTTTATTTTTCTTGTCTCAGTCTTTTAAAAACACCACCACCACCACCACCGCCTTTGGCTGGTCTCACTAGTTAAAAGAAATCTGGATTACTTTGGTAAAAATAATCAACACAGGCAGATTTTATTATGAAATCAGCAATGCCTCGAGCTTCAGATTTCTTTACCACCTGTCTCCAATTTTCTTTTCATTTTGTTTTTGGAGACAAAGTTACAGGGTCTATTTAGTCCAGGTGGGCTTCAAACTTGCTATGTATCTGAGGACAAACTTGAACTTGTGGTTTTTCTGGACTCAACTTCCAGGGTAGAGATTACAGATGAGTGCACCATGTCTTATAACTCGAGTTTGTGCTAAGTGTATAAGAAGGTGTCTTTCTGGGGCTGGAGAGATGGCTCAGCGGTTAAGAGCGCCGTCTGCTTCTTCCAGAGGACCGGGGTTCAATTCCCAGCACCCACATGGCAGCTAACAACTGCCTGTAGTTCCAGTTCCAGGCAAACACCAAGGCAAAAAAATAAATAAAGTTTAAAATAAAAAGAAGGCGTCGTCTTTCCATTACATTCGTCCTCTGTCACGTATTCCGCTCCAGCAGGCAGTATTGGAATAACCGGATACTTGGAGCGTCTGGCTTCGGAAAGTTGAGTGGGGGGAATCCATTTAATTTTCAGCTTCGTGATACATTCCACACCGACCACAGTCATTTGCATTGACTCACTGCAGGCTACTTCTGTTTAGCAATAGATTCTGGGAGTGCTCCTGTGGCCCACTGCACTGACTCACCTGGCATCCTGTCATAGAGTTTCAGGGCTAGAGGTTATAACATGAGATGGACCTATGGCTGGTACTGGAAGTATGTGAAGAGTGTGGGAGAAGCAAGGATTGCAGCACACAGAACCAGAAGCTGATTTAGAGGGCTGATCCTTGCAGTCATTAGGTAAGAACAGTGTAAGTGGAGAATGCGGTTTTCATTGATGTCAAGCCAAAACAGACATTGTTTCCTATCAGGAACATACTCAGTTATGCAGCACTGTGGAATTTTAAATGCATGATGCATTGTACAGTTTTCTTTTCAAAATGTGAGCTGTACAGAATGAAATTAATCAGAATACCTCTAGCAATGCTATATATAGTCTTATTATAAGTGTGAAGTCATGTTTTTACTTCACCTGTCAATAACTTAAAAATTGGTCTACTACGCTAGAAGAAAACTCAAATTACCTTCCTCTCCTTTTAATTAAGATTTATTTTTAGCTGGGAGGTGGTGTTGGTGCTTGCCTTTAACTCTGGCACTCTGGACGTGCAGGCAGGTCTCAGTGAGTTGGAGGCCGCTTGTCTACAAAGCCAGTTCCAGGACAGCCAAGACTGTTGCACAAAGAAACCCTGTCTCAGAAAACCAGTTTTAGAGTCATATTTGTGTGTGCTTATGCATGTGTGTGCCTCAGGTGAACTCCTAGCTTGCTTTGTTCTGTTGGCCTGAGCTCTCTCTGAAGACTGACTGGCCAGCAAGTCCCAGGGCTCCATTGCCTCTGCCTTCTCAGCACTGGGATTCTAAATGTACTCCATCACACCCTTTTAAAAACTGTGGGTTCTGGGGTTGAACTCAGGTTCTCACCCTTGCATAAAAAACACATCCCAGACTGTGCTGATTCTCGGCCTTTCTGGGTCCTAACTACAACACTGACCACTTGGTTTTGCTGTGATGTTTACTTAGATTTTTTGAGGAAGATTTCATTTGTTTTTTTTTGTTTTTTTTTTTGTTTTTTTTTTCTCAGAGCTGGGAATCAAACCCAGTGTGTCTCTGGGTTACACCCACAGGCCCTCAGGGAGGATTTTTACAGAGGCATCAAAGGGGAGAAATATACTCCGAAGATGTTTAACAGTCCTTTCAACTCCTTAATTCTGCAAGGTCTTTCATCCTGACAGTTAGTTTCTGCCTCCCATTTCTTCTCTTTTTGCTTCACTTTGTCCCCTGTAACCTGCAATTCTATCAATATTCTTATTTTTTCCTAATCCAGCCATTTTAAAAGGTATATCCAATTTAGTCCCTAGACACTGTACAGTTCTTTGTTACTCTTAACCTGCACAACCTTCTTCATCCCAGTGGGGACCTACACTATTCATATGTGTTTGTAAAAACGGGGATAGACTTAGATAACTAAAGGAGAGGACTGAACACTGTTTGGCTACAAGTCTAGCCATTGAATTTGCAAACGAATAAAGTGAAGCCTAAATATAGTTTCCTGATAGGCTATTCTGTGGCTTGCTATACAACGGTGGCTTTACATCCTGATGCAAAGAACAAAAGGAGAGGAAGGAAGCCGGTCTTTTAGGTGTTCTTCCACCACGCTCCATGACCTTGGGCAGGCTCTGTCCTGGAGATCCAGTATCCTTCCTCATTAGAACTGGGTAAGAGCAGTGGCCCCAAAAACCTATGGGGTCATAACCCTTTTGGGTCGTATATCCTGCATGTCATATATTTACATTAAGATTAGCAACAGCAAAATTACAGCTATGAAGTAGCAATGAAAATAACTAAGTGATTGGGGGTCACCACCATATGAGGACCTGTATTAAGGGTCGAAACATTGGGAAGGTTGAGAACCACTGGGTAAGATGAACTCTTTATCCAGACTAACATTGCTTGCTTGTACAGTGTTGGCCCCAGGTTGGTCAAGAAGTCATGCTCCAATTATTCCTCACCCGATAGAGGAGAGGGGAACCCCAGGAAGGAGGAATCCCTTCTCTGTCTTCTTTGCCTCTGTAGCGTCCTTGGTTGATTATCTCCAACTCTAGAAGAACTACAGACCTGGACTAGACGGGGTCCCCAGAGGGGAGAGAATCCCACCATGCACTTGAGTTTCACAAGCACCAAGCAGGATGCCCAGCTTCGAGTAGGAGGGCACGGGCCGCGAACCCGGGTTAGAACGCAAGCGCAGTCAACTTCTCAGCTACAGTAATCTCGGCGGCAAAAGAAGCCCGGCAAAGGGAGGGGCGTGTCGTGAGAAGCCCCGCCCCTATCCATCACGTGGGGGGCGGAGTCGGAAGCGTGACGGCGTGCGCGGAGGCGGGGCCGTGGCTGCGCGCGGGCGCGGGGGCGGGGCGCGGCGCTCACTGCTGCGGCTCGGGAGCGAGAGAGGCCGGGCAAGCGGCGGGCGAGCAGCTCTCAACCTGATTGACCGAGCGACTGACACCCCGGGCTGACGGACTGACGGGCAGACGGCGGAGGCAGGAGTCGGGAGCCGGGTCGGGCGACGTTGAGAACGAACGCGTCAGACTCCGCGGCCGCCACTCGGTCGGTGTGCTGAATGAAGCGCCCGCCCCGCTGAGCCCCGAGCCCGGCGCGTTCCCCGCAAGATGGACGGTTTCGCCGGCAGCCTCGGTGAGTCCGGCCGCGGGCTCGCGCCCCTCGTGCGTAACTGGGACCCCTGATTCCTACACGCGCGTCCAGGGCCCTGCTCCCCGGTTGCCCCTCGGGGTGGCCGCCGCTTCCCCGCACATGGTCCCGGCGAGGCTGCAGCCCCGCCGCCTCCCAGACGGGCGGCCCCTCCCCCATGCAGTCCTCGCCTTCAGACCCTCCTTTCTTCCCAGAGCCCCCTTCCGTGCCGGAGCCCTCCTCCTCCTCGGCGACCTCCCCAGCCATTGCTACGTCTCTCCCGGTACACTTAGCACCGTCCTCCGACCCCCGATTAAAGTCGGAGCACCCCTTCATCAAATATAGACTCTGCTTCAGGATACCTTTTTACACTTACGGAGTTGTAGGCAGGACTGGGGCAGCCTTTCCGCAGAGAGTCCCACTTCTGAAGTGGAGGCGCCCCTCGTTAGTCTTTATATTTGGAGATTTATTAAGTAGCCCTCAGTAACTGACAACTTCCCTCCACTTCTCTGAACATTTTGCAGTGGTGGAGAGAGCACCTCATTTACTCAATACAGGAAAGGAAGAGGTGCATCTGTGCTGGGGTACCCTCTTTGAGAGTGAAAGCAGAAGTGTGGGTTCTCCATGCATGCTGGAGAGAAGTAATCCTGCCCAGTGAATCCACAAGAAAGGGGCCTCGATCGGGAAAGAAAGGATTCTCCATTTTTGGAATATGCTGTCTTTGTGGAATGGAGAGAAAGAGAATAGATTATTCGAGAGGCTGAAGTGTCTTCTTAGAAGTGGTGCCTTTGACCAGAATACAGATGGTAGATTTTGAGAGTGGTCTGAGGAACAGAAGATCTCCAGGGTCGCCAGTACCTGTGTCTGGAATTACAATTCTTTGAGGCCACTGGAATCTAGTTCCTGTAAAGATTGAGTTTAAGTGTCACGGTCAAAGAAACGATTCTGCTTTGGCTGATCCTGCAGTTATGTGATACTCGCTGCTGGATTTGATTTGTATTTTGAATATTTTATGTGGTGGTAGCCTGTATTCAGATGCTTTTCTTTTCCGTTTCTTGATAATAAGTCTCTAGTTAGTTAATGTTCATGCATCAGTAAACCATCTGGCCCTAAGCCATGTTTTAATATGCCCACACAAGGTTGGGATTAATGGATTAAAAAATAAAATAAAAATCTAGTAGAAGAGCATCAGGTTCTTGCAGTTGTTAAATACTAGAGCCATGATTTTGGTCTTGACTTTCTTGAGAGAGAAAAAAATATCATTGTTATTATTCTGCTTTGAGAATGGAAATCCTAAAATAGGAGCAACTCATTATGGCTCTTTTCTCTCCAAAGACACCTGTTGTCCATTATCTAACCTTTGATGTCTTATAATTCCTTACATAGTGCAGTTATTTCATTCTTGTGCTCTTTTTAGAGAGGCATTAAAACCTTTCATTGAGTCTTTTTTAGTTTCATGCCTGGGTTCATTCCCCAGTTCATATTGACTGGAAGACTGGCCTGCATGTCCACTAACATGCAGATTATGCTCTTGGAAACACTAATTGAGTATCTTTGGAGGTGTGTGTGATAATCTCTGTATGTAAGGGAATCTTTACTCATTTCCGCTTTTCCTGCTGGTTTTGAGGAATGCTGGAGGGCTTGCAGAAGAATCCTATTGTTTTGAAAGTGTCTTTTCACCAATTGGAGCACTTTAGTTAATTTGAAATTGTATGCACCTTGTTAAATAACTTCATCCCTTAACTAATCCAGGGGAGACTGCAGAGAGTTGCAATTGGGAAAAGCAAATCCTGTTTTTATGGCATATTAAAGATGTGCAATGTTGGACTTTAAAACAAAAAGGAACTTTTTTCATGTCATCTTTTGTGAGCCCAACGTTAGATTTAAAAAAAAAAATACTCTGATTTGATGCCCTCTTTTGGAAGTATGTGATGAACTTTCCTTATCTTTAGATTTGGTGTTTATCAGACGAGGGTCGTGGGATAGACTTGCCAGTGTCAGCTGAAGGAAGAATGGTCGGTCCCCTCCCCCCCCAGAAGAAACTTCCTAGCATGAGCTGTGCTTTCTCTTTCTGCTCCCTTTGAAGAGTAAAAGCCCTATCTTAATTGAACCCTTCAAGGGGTGGGGGTGGGGGAGGGGAGCTGGTATAGTTTACCAGTAGCCTTTCAGCAGAGCTCTGTTCTGTCTGCTCTTGCCAGATTTCTTATTTCTGTTCCTGCAGTTCATTAGCCTGGAGCTTAGAGTTACATTGATCTTTATTTTATCATCAAGAGAGCCATTAATGTAAAAGAAAGCACTTATGTCTAAAAACTGTTTGGTTTTTTTTTTCCCCCCAACTGAAGAATTCAAAACATGTGAAATTCTTCTGGGGTAACAAATATTGAAAGTGTTTTTTTTTTTTTTCTCAAGGAAGTAGATGTCTGTATCTCCTTTCACATACGAGATGGGTTCTTGGAAAATCGTGAGAAGACTACATTTTTATAAGCAAAAAATTTCAGTGTTTTATCAGCAGAATGATTCTTTAAAAGCTGATTATTGAAGGGGTGAAGCACGTAAATCAGAAAGATTAAAACTCAGGCCGTGCCTCTGAAAGGAGTGTTTGGACAGGGAACACACTACATGTATGCATTTGTGAGATGCCTATGTGACAGTTCTGGGAACCAGAGGTAGGATGTTAGATGATTGGCCGTTTGGTGCCACGTCGAAGCTATGCATTTTCCTTTATTACTCTTGTTTTTGTGTAAAAACAACGAAAGGATCCGTTTACTCTGCAGCTGATGAATTTCAGGTAGTTTGGCTGGCAGGTGCTTGGAATTTCTCCTAGGTACAATATCTTTCAGTACATACATTAGGGTCATTTGAAAAGACAGCACTTGTGAAACCGGTTTTGTTTTGTTTTTCAAGTTACCCCACGTTATTTTGGTATGTTGCCTCCCCGTCTTGATATAGTATACATACAACATCTCATAGTGTGTATACATCAGCTTTTGTTTGCAAAAGTAGGAAACTACTGATAAATACCACGTTTCTTACTGATCTTACTGGCTTTGATAAGACTAGGGTTGGATAGGATACTTTTTATGCTTGGCCTTCTTTTAGTATGTTTTTCTTTTTTCTTTTTTGGTGGTGATGGAGGTTGGAAGTTGTCTTTTAACTCCAACCTTGAGGCAAGGTCTTAGCCATGTAGCCCAGGCTGGCCTGAACTAATGGCTGCTCTGCTGTCAGCATCCCAAGTGCTAGATTACACACCCTGCTGGCACATTATTTTTTCATACTAAAAGCTTAACATATTTATCTTGGGATTAGCCTAAAGGTGAATGTTTGCGTTTTAAAGAAAGTATAAATTTAACCATTCCAGTTTACAATATAAATTCAAGTTGTAATACAAGAAGGTTATTACGTGTGAGAATAATATATGTTATATCCCAGGTTGGCCTCAAAGTTGCTGTGGCCTTGGTCCTCTTGTGTCTACTTGCCAAGCATGTGTCACTAATCCAGTTTATATGGTGCTCCTTGGTGTGTGGAGTATGAGGGTGGTCATGGCTTTATATATGGTAGGCAAGCATTTTACCAACTGAACTACATCCTCAGCTCAGGTCCTGCTTTCTTAAAGGAACAATGCAAGATTTTTGTTTTTCTCAGCAGGCTCTTACATAGCCCTGAGTAACTCAATTTGTAACTGAGGCTGACCTTGAATGGTTGATCCCCTGTCTCTACCTTCATAGTTTTGGGATTATGGCAACACTCCACTGCACCAACACCTTGTTAATTTTTAATTTATTTGTAAGACAAAGGCTGTGCTATGTTGTCTTGGCTAGCATTGAACTCTTGGGTTCATGCCACCTTTTACCCAAGTTTCTTCAGTAGCTGGGATTATTGGCACATGCCACAATGCCTGGCTGATTTCCAAATATTAATTTAGCTTCAAACATCCTTTAAATATTCAGTAAGCTTTTTTTTTTTTTTTAATGTAATCATTTGAGGTTTTTTCCTAAGTAACTTCTAAGTTCTTACTGGTTGTCTTGAAGAGCAAAGATAGCCCTAAGTGGTGACTGTGGAGATGGTTCAGTAGATAGAGTGCTTGCTGGATAGGAGTTCAAATCCCAGTACCCATCTAAATGCTGGGTGGGTGTGGTAGTGGATTTGTAATCCTATCGTCCATATTATTGAGTTCTAGTTTTCAGTGGAGAGATCTATGAATAAGGGGGCAAATGATTGAGGAAGATTCCTGATGCATTTGGGTGGTGGGGGCACACTTTAATCCTAGCACTCAGGGGGCTGAGAGACAGGCTGATCTGAGTTGAGACCAGCCTGGTCTATAGAGTGAATGAGTTCTAGGACATCCAGGGCTACACAGAGAAACCCTGTCTTGAAAAACCAAACAACAAACGAACAAAACACAACTAACACATGCAAAAAGAAGGTAGTTATATGCAACATGATATGAGTAATAGCTCTTAAATGTGGGTACAGCATCTATAGTATGAGTTAACTAGAATATTGCTAAATGTGGATTGATACCATAGGTGGACCAACTTTATGCTTTTTATCCTTAAAAAAAGGGTAGGAAAAAGACATGCTTTTGTCTTTTAGATGTGTACTGCCAATTTTAAGTAGTCATCTAGAGATGTTTGTTACTAAGCGTAAGTAAAATAACCAGAAAGGGAGGCAAAGGAAGAAAGCACCATTTAAAATGCTGCACTGGATATCAAAGCAGGTGATTTCTGGGAGCGAACACCTGGAGATTGCTAGATATCTATAAAGCCTGGCTTTTTAAAATTATTAAAGAATGTATTTGGCAGTCCAAATTCTGGGATTATATTACTAGGTCTTTATCTGTCTTAGTTTAAGTCTGAATTAGTTATAGAAAAACTGTTTTGTATCTGAGAGCTCACTTCTATATTATGTAAAACTTCACAATTTGTTCATAGGAAATTTGAAAACATTTTGGTATTTAAATCTTTTTTTTTTTTTTTAAACTTTATTTATTTGTCTTGGTGTTTGCCTGGAACTGGAACTACAGACAGTTGTTAGCTGCCATGTGGGTGCTGGGAATCGAACCCGGGTCCTCTGGAAGAGCAGACGGTGCTCTTAACCGCTGAGCCATCTCTCCAGCCCCCATTTTGGTATTTAAATAGATAGATTATAAGACTTTTTAAAAGTTCAAGAAAGTAGCCAGCAGCCACTGTCTCAATGTGGAAGATTGCATATCTGTTGTGGATTTCTGTGTCTGTATGTTATCTCTCATTCTATGGTTCTGGGTGCCTTAGATTAACATAACATCTTAAATTTGCATAGTGCTTTGTAGTTTATAAAGAACCTTTATCTCTTAAATCTATATGTGATATTAAGAATAAATTGTTACCCTGTTAATAGATGAAATTGAAGTTCAGAGAGTCTGGTTTCTTTTTTAAAACTATATGAATATGGACTCTTTTTTCCTTTCTTTTGAGAAAGGATTAACTTGAAGAATTTATGTCCATGTTTAACAGTAACAAGAATAGAAATATTGGTTGTATTTCATATATCCTGTCTGTGTGAGCTGATGGTGACAGGCTGAGATGTTTAGAGGTCTTCCCCTATGTCTCAAATTTTAATACTGGACACTATAGTGTTTTATTCTGATTTTCTCCTGTCGGTCCATAACCTTTTAAAAAACAGGAACAGAACAACAACAACAACAAAAACCAACCAAACAAAAACCCTGAACTCATTTATGTGGTGGAGTTTGGTGTTCTTTACCCATTCTGTTAGTGACTGCTGTTTGAGACCAGGGTCTTGCTACATAGCCTAGAACTAAAGCCCCCTGCACTATAGGTTCTCTCCTCCCTCAGCCTTTCTAGGGTAGGAATTATCAGCATGTGTCACCATGCCTGCCCTATTAGTGACTCCTCAAAGTCACAGATACATCAAATACGAAACGACCAAGTCTGGAATCTTTCTTTTCTAAATCATCATCATCTTTAAAAATGATTGACTGTTGAAGTCTTTTAAACTGTTTCAGTAGAGTCATTCTGTTAAAGCACTCTACTTTGCCTGTTATATAATGTCAGTTTTAGCCAGGCAGTAGTGGCACACACCTTTAATTGAAAGGAAGAGGCAGGTGGATTTCTGAGTTCCAAGACAACATAGTCTATATAAAATGGCAGTTTTATTGTGTTAAACACTTGAAATTCAGACTTTGCCTTTGGTTGATAAGTGTTCAGATAAGGACAGCACTGTATTTGCATTTTACATTGTAGCAGTTAAGGTTTTGCAGTGGTTTTAGAAATCGTAGACAAGGATGCTAAGTCAAGTCACTGGCCATTTTATAAATGCTACATTGAAGTTATGTATACACATATGTGTGTTTTTACATGAAGTACTTTATTACCTAGTCTTGAAATCACAGGACAATGTTTGATTCCTTGTCATTTTTCCCTGCCTTATTAAAAATATCCTCTAAGATTTACAGTTCTTTTGACTCTTCTTATTTCTTCTTGTTTCCCTCCCTCCTTTCTTTTTCTCCTCTTCCCCCCCCCCCCCCAGACAGGGTCTCTTGTATCCCTGGATGTCCTGGAGCTGGCTCTGTAGACCGTGCTGGCCTCAACTCAGATTCTCCTGACTCTGCCTCCCAAGTGTTAGGGTTAAAGGCGTGTGCTACAATGCCAGGTGTTTGTTACCTTTTATTTCTTAGTTTCCTTTTCTACCACCATAATTCATATACTTCTTGGGTTCATACCATACTTAGATTATATTAATTTTAATACTGAACACCATAGTGTTTTATTCTGATTTTCTCCTGTCGATACATAACCTTTTAAAAAACAGGAACAAAACAACAACAAACCAAACCAACCAACCAAAAACCCTGAACTCACTTTATGTGGTGGAGTTCTGATAAAGAAGTATGGCCCAGGTTCCGAGGTAATGTTTTGAATTGCAAGTCATGTGCATGACCTATTTGATATAGGATGTCTTCTTGCTTGATAGCTGTTTTGTTATATGTAATTTTGCTATGTTGAAATTGAAACCTTCCTTTTTGATTAGACAGAAAAGGGGAAGTGATGTGGTATGTCTTTGTGTATGCTGTGAATTATCACTGGATAATAAATTGTTCTGGCCTATGGCAGACCAGTTTATAATCAGGTGGGAAATTCGAGCATAGATAAAAGGGAAGGAGGGCCAAGTCAGAGATGCTGGGAGCTGCCACAGAGAAAACAAGATGTAAAAGTACAGGTAAGCCACGAGCCACCTGGCAAGACATAGATTAGTAGAAATGGGTTAAGATGCAAGGGCTAGCTAGCAAGAAGCCTGAACTATAGACCAAATAGTTTGTAATTGCTATAAACCTTTTGGTAATTATTTGGGTTAGGGCAGCTGTGGGCAGTCTGGACCTCAGGGCTAGGCCAGGACAGAAACTCTTACAACACCTATTAATTGATTCTGAAATCAGTTTCTTAAGGGTTAGGACCAACATTTAAATAGACTAAGGCAGGAGGAAAGGTTATAAAATGCCTGTGTTCCACATGCTAATGCCTGAGACTTTACATTTCTTCTGTGTGTGTCTGACTTACACTGCAGAATAAACTTCCTGTGAGTTGTGCTTTGAAGAGGTAGACAGTTTGGGGGCTAAGCTCAGTCTGCGAGAGGAGATAGGAATACTGATATACATGAAAGTGGGGGAGCAATTAGAAGTTACGAGGAATAGTGTGCTATCTCTTGGAAAACTTAAGGTTCTGAACGTAGAGGAGGAAGACAAACTTGGTATCTTATAATATGGTTTTATAAAACTGACAGGATAAGAAACTTTGTCAAGTGATTCTTTGACTTGCAAGAGGGTTTAGATTTATCATCTATTATTTAGCTTTTAAAATGTATTTTAATTTTTCAGTTACATGTATGTATGTGTCAGGGGGAGTTGCCAAGAAGGTATGTGTATGAGTGCAGGGGCCTCTGAGGGGCCAGAAAATAAAATCAGATCTAGAGCTAGAGAGACTAGGGTCCTCTGCAAGAGTAGTACGTGTTCTCAACCTCTGACCATTTCATTTCTTCAGCTCCTATTTTAACTTTTTAAGTGGGGTTGTCTGCTTTGACTTACTAATTAAATGATTTTAAATAGACTCCATCCCCTCTTTGATGTCTATTCAGGTAGATTTTTCTTTATTCTAGAGTCTGTTCCTGGTTGCTCTAGTCTTGTATATTCAAACCACTGCAGTATAGTAGTCCTAAAGTGGTGATTTTGTACTTAATACCTAAAGCATATGGGGCTATACTCAAAAGTTGCATCCTGTTTAATTTAAAAATTTATGTTTATTCCTATAAATAATTTATGTGATTATTTTAAGACCATAATAAGAATTAGTTCAGACAGGAATCAATAACTGACAGACCTAGAAGGGAATTTGATGAAAAGCAGGATGTCTGCATGGTTTAAATTTCTTCTTGATGTATGCGTATTAGTTGTAAGGGGAAAAATAGTAACTGTGCAGTAATACAGCCAGACCACACCATGAATGCATAATCAAAACAAGTACTGCAGTGGACATTATTTTTTGCCTCCACCATGAATGGATAGCCTGAATCTAATCAGAAGAAACTTTTAAAGTGCACACACACACACACACACACACACACACACACACACACACTTTATAAAGAAAGTCTTTTGAAGTGGTCCAGATTAAAGGAGACTAAAGATGCATTGCACTGTCCTTTAGAGAAGAAAATACAATAAAGGATATCATTGATTCACCTGACTAGAGTTTATGCGAGCCACCATGTGGGTGCTGGGAATTGAACTCAGGTCCTCTGGAAGAACAGACAGTGCTCTTAACCTCTGAGCCATCTTCTCTCCAGCCCCCTGCTTGCTTTAGCCATAGTACAGCCATCAATATTGTAAACACGGTGTAGTGTATTACAGCTGGCCAGTCCTCTAGCCAGCTTTGTGTACTAGCTGTACACATGGCTGTCATTCTCAAAGAGTAATCAGAGCTGGAGTGTGTTTGGTTTTTATAAATGCATTGGTCTCATCTTAGTTTTCTCTACATATTTGTAGCTAATTTTCCAAATTGTGAGGAATCTGGCCCAGCTTATGGTTTAACTCCTCTGTATATACTGACATCTTGGGTTCAACATGCAAGGGTAGTGCCTTCTTCATTCACCTGGATGTTGACAGCCGCAGAGGGCCTGCCTGCCTTCCTTACATGCCTTCTGACTCTTTCTCAGGACTTTAGGACTGATTGTTGTAAGACAGGGATTCGTGTACTCAGGCTGGTCTAGAACTCATGTTCCTTCCCAGTACTGGGATTACAGGCATGCATCACCCTTCTGGGTATTTTTTTTTTAACTGATTTTGTTTTACTAGCCTGTGTTAATTACACATACTAATGGTTTCATTATGACATTTACACACATGTACTTAATATACTTTGATTATATTCATGGACCTCCTCTCCTCATTCCACTTCTTATAATCCATTCCTCTTCCCAAGCAGTAGTCTCTTATTTTCATATCTTTTTATTCCCCCTGTGGTAGAGGGCTACCTAATAAATCTCATTAGAGTTGACAGAGGCATGGACACCTTACCGCTGGCTACGCCACTGAAGAAGATATCTCTTCCCCTATCCTCCGGGAGGGATGGAGCGTCATGTGTATGATAGGAAATCATAGCTGCTATGAGTTCAAGAGTGAACCAGCATTCCTCTTCACTCCCCGCTTCCTCCATTTCTGATGTTCTCCCTGCCCCTTCTGTAGTGTTCCTCATGCCTTCGAGAGGTGATATAGATGTCTCGTTCATGGCTCACTATTCAGCAGTTGTTTATTCTCAGTCTGTGACCACTGCAATATGTTCTGACCAAGTGAACACTTCTAGTGCTGTGAAGCCTAGCCAGCATCCAGGGAGCTTCCAGCCTTTCAACTTCTCTGTATTCCTTGCAGCTAGGTGTGTGGTGTCCGCCATAGGGCTTCACCATTGAGTTCTAGGGAAAAACCAACAGAAATGGCAGTTGAGAGTGTTGTTTTGGGAGACCTCAGCGGCCTCCCTGATCAACAACCTGTGTGTGTGTGTGTGTGTATTACACATGTGGCACTGAGATGCCAACATTGGGTACTGTTCTCTCACATTGACTTACTTACATATGCCGTGGCACATGTGTGGAGGTCAGAGGGCTGCTTAGGAACTCAGGCTTTGAGACTTGGTGCCAAGCATCTGTATCCATCTAGCCGGCTTCCTTGCCTTATTCTTCGAGGTAGGGTCTCTCACTGATTCAGCTAGGCTGACCAGTGAGCTCCAGGGATCTTCCTGTAGTCTTTTTTCCCCCCACTCCTGACCAGTGTTGGTTTTGCAGATGTGTGCCTTATGTCTCTTACACAGGTGCTGGGGATCTGAACTCAGATCCTCATGTGTGTGGCAGGCACGTTACTGACTAAGCCACCTTTCCTAGCTGCTGGCTGTTTTCTTTTCCTTTTTTTAAGCTGGAAAAAAAAAAAAATTGATAAAGTGGCTTTACTGAAAACCTGCCAAACAAGCCATTTCGTGTTCTGTTACCTCCATTCTGCTTGCACGTATTCTAGTGCTAGAGCCGCCATAAGAAACTTTGCACTTCGAGAGACTTAACAGAAATGAATGTTTTTCAGTGTTCCAGCGAAGATCAAGGCATTGGGAAGTTTGTTTTTTGTTTGCAGTCCACCCTGACCCTGGTATCAGACAGTGCATCTGGTCTTTTCACTATGCATGCATAGCCCTTGTATCTCTACATGTGTCTATAAATTACTGTTTCTTATAAGGGCACTCAGTATGCTGGATAAGGTCCCATCTTTATAGACTTAAATAATTATAAACTTTAAGAATCTTCTCTTCAAATACAGCCACACTTTGAGGTGCTGTGGAGTTGGAAGGACTTCAGCATAGCATAATTCAGTTCACAACAACATGCATATATAAGTAAGATTTAGGTGAAAGTTTGAATCATACCATTTTGAGCAGTCAGTTTTGATGAGTATTTTAATAACTGCATAATAATTTAGATCAGGAATATAAATTAGTGTAAAGTATTTGCTGTCAGTGGGAAGGCATTCCGGATGTCTAGTTCTTACTGTTTCATTTCTATATTTAAATAGTGAACACTTATCTGTGACCTAGCTGTGGTTGGCTAATGTGTGAGGAAGATGTAAGCAGAAGAGTCAGCCATTTTTTTCCTTTTAAAATATTGTAGCCATATCTCTTTAGCAAACATAAATAGACTGTTCAGTGTGCGGCATTCCATTGTCTGGACATTTTGTCACCTTAAGTTGTATATATCAAACATAATTTAACTTACTCTTGATGACCGAGGCAGCTGTTGTGCATGTTATACGTGATTGTTGTGTTAATACAATGGTTCTTTCAGGAGCTGTTTGTGGAGCCTGTATATGTCATACAATAAATGTATTAAGATGGTCTTGCTGCTTGCCACTCAGTGACAGCCTTCTACTCTGCTCTTTCTTTTTTTTTTTTTTTTTTTTTTTTTTTTTTTTTTTTTT
>PVIH01027331.1:0-17150 GCA_004025045.1 Sigmodon hispidus | reverse complement strand
CTATTGCAAACAAATTCACAAATCAAGTAAAATTAATATAAAAAATCTTTTAAGCAAAGGGCTTGATATACTTTCAAAAACAATATTAAAGAAAATGTTTTCAAATATCAAACAAGTATTTGTAAAAAAGAAAGCAGCTTAATGGTAGCACAATTTCCTTGCATGAGCCCTGTCTTGGTTTTACTCCAAAATGAAATTTACCTAAAAAATGGAGAATCTTCGATGATGAAAAATTATAAGTATAGAAACAAATAGAATAGCTTGTTAGAAATTTCTTCTGTTGACAAAGGTTTATTCTTAGTGGCTGGTTGTAAATCAGTGGTGGCTTCTTTGCAATGGTTTAAAGACAAATGTCTGGATAATCTTGTGTATTCTATTATCCTAAATTCTAACAGACCTAATTGCATACATTGATCTTTTTGGTATTTTTATTTTGTGAAATGTACTATTTCTTGAACATTAACATATCCATGTCATTAATTCTACACTTTTACACAACACCTTACTATTAATGTGCTTCCAAACACATACAGTGCCTTCTATAACCTAAACAAAATTAAGTATAAATTGTATAGTTAAACTTAATGTGTAAAACCTCTAGAAGTTACTTAGAATTTAGATCTTTTGAAATTGGCAAGATTCTTTCTCTGGGTGCAGCAAAAACATGCTGAAGTATTAAAAGAAGGTGTTTCTACAAGCATAGCTCCTTAGTCCTAATTTGTGAACAGATTTAGTCTACAGAACATTATTCAGAGGCCTTTGGTTTGGTGCTGAAAGTTTCTAAAAAACATGCTACCTGGCAGGAGAAGAATTCTAGCTACAGGATGCCACCCAGATCACAAATGGACTCACCATACTAGCTTCCATATCCTAACATATTGTCAATTTCATGGATGGACATTAGCCACTCACCATGACCTGGTTTCTGAGCTCAGTCATACTATGCTCAGCTCCCTACACCAACACAAACAGTACATCACACAAAATGGCTGATGCAAACTCTTCTCCAACAAGCCTGAAGTAGGCAACAGGAAGAACCACTTCTACCTGGCAGGTCACCCGAAAAGCCGAATTTGCTAATGAGGACTAAGCACTACCTCACTTATGGTAACACTGCACTTAAATACACAGCTCAGTGGTTGATGACCTTGGAAGTCACCTCAGATAGAGACTATTTTAGATTAGGAGAGATATCAATAGTTTTTCAATAGCACTTGGCCTTGACTCCATTAGATGACCAGGCTATCTATTTGCATTCTGAAGGAACATTTTCTTCTTCATCCTAGATAAAGGCAACCTATGACCAGCTAACCTGTATAGCTCATTATGTTATGATACAGAGCTGGAAAAGAGCCCTGAATATTTATGACTAAAGAGAGTTTAGAAGACACCAAAGAAAAGCCTCTAGCATATTTATTTTCTACCACAAGTTCTTAGCAGCTTTTTTAATTAAAAATATTCATTTTGCCCCCACAGCTTCATGCTTTGAAATCATCCCTCAATCTTGCCCTCCCCATCCCCATCCATTGAGCACTGAATCTCTAAGTGAGTCAGTTCAGCCTGGCATATCCAGTTGAAATAGCATAAAATCTGAACCACCTTACAGCCTTTTTTTTATTTTCTACTGTATCTCAGCTATATTGCATAAACTTTTAATATGAAAATTATATGTCATCAGACGAGTATTATGGCATATCATTATTTTAAACATTAAAATAGTTCATTAGGATGCCATTAATTGTGATTTCATAAATGTATTTTAAATGAACTAGAGAATAAAGAAGCATCTGTATGGTAATACTGAGAATAATTGTCAAATAAAATTCTCATGTTTAAATAAAATTAGTTCTGATTTCATTTCTTCAGTATCAAGACTGAGTAAGGTGTTCCTTTGTAATGAATGAATTCTGAGAATTCAGTTTATGCACAAGAAATAAACTTTGGTTTTTACTACAAGAGGCTTTACAAACTGTTCACACTGTTTGAATATCATCTATACTTGGGGGGTTTAATTTTATTTCATGAAGCCTCAGTGACTATTTCCAAGTCAGTGAAATCCCAATAGCTGGGTTCAGGCATTTCTCTGGGTGTCCTCATGATCCTAATCCCTTTGCTCATATACAGTCTCTGCCCTCTTTATAGCTGAATTAGAAGTTCAACCCCATGCTTAGCTATAGACCTCTGCTTCTGCCTCTATCCATTGATTAATGAAGTTTCTATAATGACAATTAGTGTAGTCATTTATTTGACCATAGGGGAAGTCCTGTTTATGCATTCTTTCTACTATTTCTTAGAGTCTTAGTTGGAGACATCTTTTGGGTCTTTAAATGTTTCCATAGCACCAGGTTTCTTGCTAACCCCACAATGGCTTCTTCTCTAAAAATACATATATCTTTGCTCTCCTTCTCTGTTGCTCATCATTAGTGTAGTCTTTGACAGACCCATCAGGGTAAATCTTAATTTCTTAATGGAGACTCTGAAATCCAGAAGTTCTTGGACAGTTGTTATGCAAACACTAAAATACTATGGACATCAGCCAAGACTATTATATCAAACAAAACTTCCAATGAACATAGATGGAGTAAACAAGATATTACATGACAAATTCACATTTAAACAATACTTATACATGAATTTTACCCTACAGAAACCATTAGAAGAAAAATCCCATTCTAAGCAAGATAGACATACCCACAGATACATAAAATATAGATTATCACACAGCAGCTAAACACTAAAATTAAAAACATACACACTTCCCAAAAAACCCACAGGATTTAACAGCCACGAGACATTAACATGCCTTAGTATAACGGACTCAATTCTCTTATACAAAGACACAGGCTAATAGAATGCATAAAATGCAGGATAAATCCCCAATCACATATAGGAAACACATCCCAACTGAAAAGACAGACACAATTTCAGAGTAGAAGCTTTGAAAAAAACATTCTCATTAAATAGATTAAAGAAGCAAGTTGTTGTATATATACTAATATTTAACAAAGAAGAACTTCAGAAGTAATTGAGAAAGATGATTTATTTTAAAACATAATTTATTGTAAAATTCAGAAATACCAAAAGTTTGCTCAAGTTGTACTGCCATTCCCACTTTTTTAATTTAAAAGAATCTATTTGAACATTAGTCATTTTAGGAATAATATCTCAACAAGACAAACTACTGGTTTAAATTAAAATAATCCTCAAAATGAAAATTATATACCACTATGTTTCAGCATTATCAGTGATGGATATACACAGTAAGAATCTCTGATTACCAGAAGCTTATACTTTGCATATAAACTACACATGAAAACAATAAATAATTACTAAGTACACATGAGAAATCTCAGCTCTTGAAAGGTAGCAAAACTGTCCCATTTGTGAGATGGATTGCTCTACATTAATAAACTTCAGCAAATTTACTCAGCAAACTAATTCAAATATATCCATTAATTTACTAATTAAAAATTGAAAAACAGCAAATGTATTATGCTAAAACATTTTTGACTTTATTAATTAAGAAAGACACTTTCTTATTACAGTCTCAATACTACCCACAAGAAAATTTTGAGTCTTATTGTAAGATAAAATATATAAAAGCCTAAAAATCTAAGAAAATCCACCTAACAGCACAATTTACCTACATTGAGAAAACAATAAATAATATAAAAAATAATACAAAAATTTTATCAAATGAAATGATTGATCTATTTACTAAAATCATTTAAAATCTTATTTTTAAGTCTCAAATATTTAAACAGAGCTCTCAGTAGTATAGCAATTAAAATAAAATTGTATAGATTCATGGAAAAATAAATATATGTAAATACTCATGATTCTAAGGCAAATAAACTTTTCAAAGGTTGAAGAACAATTATAATTTAAAATTATTTTTTATTGATATGGGACATACAGGACAAAAACCTAACATAAATAAGATAGAACTGTATTAAAAATATTATTCAACTCTTAAAAAAATCCCTTTGCAGTATGAAAAGAACAAATATTTTCACATTTTATATGTTTATGTCAAAAGCTGGATGATTGCTTATGTGGGACTAAGAGCTTCAAGACAAGGCCATTTTCAGGTGAATATGGAATGAATTCAACTAGGCATAGTAAAGACTAGGTAACCAAGTATGAAGATCTGGTGCAAAATTTTTATCCCACATGTGTTATTCTACTTTACCAAATTTGAAACAACTTTGGCATTTAGTTGTCATACAAAAAAGAGTTCATCTGAGTTTGGCAGCACACACTTTAATCTCAGTACTCTGGAATCAGGGCAACCAGACCTCTGAGATTGAAGCCAGCCTGTTATACTCAACAATGCCAGATCCACAAAAGTTACATACTGAGACTCTTTCAAAATTTATAAATCAAGGACGAGACATGCTGGTATAAGTCTTAATTACCAGCACTTGGTAGTAGAGGCAGGAAGATCTGTCTTTATGTCCAAAACCAGCCTTGTGGAAATGTAAATTCCATGAAAATTTACTAAAGAGAAAAAATGTGTCTAAACCACAAACCAAATCAGAACAAAGTCTGTTTTAAAGTTCTTTATTAGTTAATTCCTAAAAATTTTTAGAAATTTTACTGTCTCTTACCATCACTCCTCTTTTTAAAAATTTGATTAAGGGGCTGGAGAGATGACTCAGCAGTTAAGAGCACCCACTGCTCTTCCAGAGGACCCAGGTTTGATTCCCAGCACCCACATGGCAGCTAACAACTGTCTGTAGTTCCAGTTCCAGGCAAACACCAAGGCAAATAAATAAATAAATAAAGTTTTTTTTAAAAAAATAAATAAAAATAAAAACTTGTTTAAATATTTTCTGTCACTTACCATACCAACCAGTTTTCCCCACTTTCCTTATTACCACTTCCTCTTTTTATATCCCAACCCCATCTCATTTGCATGTCAGAGAGCAAGGCCTATCATGTAGACTCAAAAAAGGCTGCCATATCAAGTTGAGATAGGACAAGTTCATTTGCTACTTCTTCTTCCATTGAGAATGGGCTCCAAAATTTCAACTTATGCACTAAGAATATATCCGCAATCCACTGCCAGTGAAACCATAATTTATACAATCCACTACACAACTGTCACGCACTTTAAGAGAATTTAGTTCAGTCTCATTCATATTCCACATTTATCTGTTCAGAGTTTCTGAAATACCTCTCGCTAAGGTCGCCTGTTTATGTGTTATGTTCTTAACCATTTTTTACATATTTTTGTCCCTCTTCAGTACCTGGACACTAGAAGCTCACCATGGTGGTGAGCTGTAGATCTCAGCATCTGCTTCCATTATTTACAGTTCCAGACTTATATGGTACTGATAAAGTTTCAAAAGTATAGTTTTAAGAAAGTAATAATAAATGTTATGTCTGTCATGCATCTTTTCCTTCAATTGGGCAAATTCTTCTAAGTATCATACTTTGCAAATATTTATTTTATGGTCACCAGAAAAAAGACTAGTTTTATGAAATCAGAACTGCTAAGAACATACTATTATGTCATATAAACTAAAAATGACAAATTAACAAAAAAAAATCTATTTTTAGGCAAATTTATTCAACCCACATCCTAAGTATTTTAAAACATCAATATTGTTTATGTATGTGTGTGTATTTTTTGTGTACTTGTGTGTGTTTGTGTGTGATATAGGGTTTAATGTGGTGTAGCTATATGTGTTTTGTATGTTTATATATATCTTTATGTTCATACTTATTTCTATTTGTGTTTACATGTCCTTGTGCTTGAATAGTGTGTGCTTACTTATGTGTGATGTGTTTTTATGTGTAGGTTGTCTATGTATTTGTGTGAGATGCATGTTTGATATGTGTCTATTATGTGAGTCCTCATATATGTTAGACTTGATAAATATTGGCCAAAGTTATGACCAAAGGACAACTTTCAGGACTTGGGTCTATCTACCATGTGATTCCACAAAAAAGATTTTTTTACACTTGTACAGCAATGTGCTTTGACCTGTTGTGTCACTCAAGATCTCACTAATACATCTGAATTGCTTTCACCTAAAGTCAGTGTCAATATAACATTATGTGTGATTGATTTTTGAATATACAAGTACTATGGCAGATTTACTATTCACATCTTAGTTGAACTACATGAGAAGAAAGATTTTTTTAAACTTTATTTATTTATTTATTTGCCTTGGTGTTTGCCTGGAACTGGAACTACAGACAGTTGTTAGCTGCCATGTGGGTGCTGGGAATCGAACCCAGGTCCTCTGGAAGAGCAGAGGGTACTCTTAACCACTGAGCCATCTCTCCAGCCCTGAGAAGAAAGATTGAATGCTTAAAATCATGCTATCTTAAGCAAATGTTACTACAATTACCCAAACTCACTATATCTACTAATCTATGCAGCTGTTAATACTAGCTTAAAACTTCTCTAATGCTGGATATTAGATAGATGCTTTGGCACAGAATGAAATTGGCAATTTAAGACATACAAATATTATAATATCATTCACTAGTGTAAGCAGGTAATGAAGAACCCTTACACTTAAAAAATAGTAGGTACATGTACTTGAAAATAATTATAGTGTGAAAATTCCACTTAATGGCAAGTTATGTTTCTGATTGTGTAAATTACTCTAGAGTGGTAAATTAAAAATTCCAGGGAGTTTCAAGGACCATGTGGGAGCTTACAGGAGAGATCCTGACTTTCCCTGATATTTGTCAAACATGCCACACTGTTTCTTGCAACTCATCATTTGCTCCATCCCATCTGTAGACAGCAGAACTTACTCTACTTGTGGCTTCACAGCTCAGTCATGTTGTTTGCTCAGCTTTCAGGCAGCACACTCCCTCACAGTGCACTCCACAAGTCTCTGGTGCCAGCTACTCTCCAAAGCCAAGCTGAGGAAAGACCCTATACCACTTACAGGCAGGTTAACTTACAGGGCTCAATGGCCTGTAAAACATATGGATAATTGGCTGACCACATTATAATGAGTAAACAATTAGAGAACACATCCCTTCCTGTGGCTATTTACTTAAATAAAAGATATTTTCATTTTGCATCAGCATCATATTTCTGTTGTAGACAAGGCTGCCCTTAACAGGAAACATAATCAAAATCCTTAAAAACTAAGATATAAAGTAATTGGACAGCCCAAATAACTTACTGTGACAAAATTCATAAATAACATAAAATGTAACATGAAGGAATTATAAATCAAAAGACCTGATCTATTTATTAAAATTATATCAAAAAAATTTAAATACCAAACATGTATTTCAAAGAATGGAAGCAACTCAATGGTACAGAAACTGCATAGCATGCGCTATTCCTGAGTTTTACATCAAGATGAAAATTATCTAGAATGGTGGGGAATCTAAGATATGCAAAAATCATCAAACTAAAAGGAAATAAGCTTTTTAAAAGAAAGTCTTAGTAGTAATGATCCTTTAAATCTAATTTGTGTACACAAGGTCCAAAAGATACCAAAAAAACCCCCAAAAGTCACACCATTTTAAAAAAAATCTGGCACAACTATGATTTTCCCAAGAATAAAACCAGAAATTTATGGCAAACTAGACCTTAGGGATGCAAGTGATCTAGTCATATCTCAATGAGTAACTTGTTAAAGTTCCCTGTTTGATGCAAATTTGTGCCTAGTAGCTGGTTGTAAACCTGGAGTAGATCCTATATAATTATTTGGGGCAAAATGTCTGTGCGGATCTTACCAATAAAATCTCAACCCAGATGTACACATGTATCTCTGTGGTATTTTAGAAAGAGTAATACCTCAGTTAAATTTTATTTTGTGAGAATTAATATCTACTTACTATTGGTAAATCTTATATACCAACAATTTTATTTTTGTCCAATATACCTTATTAGTTGGGTGCTACCTAACACATGAGATGCTTCTGAAAACCTTCACAAAATAAACTATAAATGAAACCTATATAAACTTAAAATGAAAATGCTAAGCTTCTAAAAGGTAATAAAATAACTAGGCCTCTTCTACATGTGTAGCAACCAGGTTTCAAAAAGCATGTTAAAGTTGGTTACAAAAATGTTTCTACACTTTAGTAAAGTATAGAAAGCTCCCTGTTGTCAGTTTTATCAGAACAATTAAGCCACAAATCAAAGTTATTCAGAGGCATAGCCTCGGTCCAGGGAGTTTCAAAGACCACAGTTTCACATTTCAGGCTGGGTCTTACACAGTTCCAGGAGAGAATGAACTAAGGCAAAGTACATCTGAATGTTCCAAACCTTAGGCAGTAAAAACCTGTCAGCCATGTCACCAAGGTGGGGTCAAGGAGTGTAAAACTGTAAAAAGTCCCTAAGCATTAGTACATTTAGAGCCTAGCTGTGTCCTTAACCCCAAGTAGTCCAGCCACATGATCTTTGTCAATAAAAAGTTTTTGCAAATTCGGAAGCCCAGCTCTTCCCTGCACCACACTCATGTGGTACAAGTGCAGTACAGAGAACAAACTCCCTGTTTAGGCTTGTATCTCTCTGACTATAAAACTGCTGTTGCATTTCAGACATCTTGTCTCTGGTCATCTCTCTGGGTGATTGAGATTCAGGCATTACACTTTCCAAACTGATATCCTGCTTTCACTGTGTGCACCAAAAAACAGGTTAAAATTGAAATAAAGGTGTTTCTACAAACAGCTCCTTGGCAACATTTTGTGAACAGATTATAAAATTACATTAGTCAGAGGCATTTGTTTGCTGGAGAAAGTGTCAAGACACCATGGGGCCTAGAAGGAGAAGCATTTTGGCTTCACATTCTGACCAACATCTGAGAAGGACCATACTAGATTGACAATAATACTATATGCTCAATCCTAGTTATGAACAACAGATCCTCACTTACCATGACCTGGTTTCCCAGCTCAGCCATGTTCTCTGCTCAGCTTCCCACAGCAACACAAATAGTACAACACACAAAATTGCTGGTGCAAGGTCCTCTTCAAATCCAAACCTAAAACAGACAAAAGGAAGGACCCCTGCATCAATTTTGACTCTCAGGTCATCTAAAGAGCCCTGATTGGCCAAGGAGGCCCAGACACCTGACATTTGGTTACACAACATGGCCTAGTGGTTCTTGACCTTGAATTCCATCACATATAGACACTTTTTTACATATCAGTAGAGATATGCATATCAATATTACTAGGCCTTGACTCCATTAGCTGATCAGGCTATCTATTTGCATTCCAAAGGCACTTTCCCCTTTTTGTCCTGGGTACAATTTGGGAAGCTTGCTTGTATAGCCCTCTATATGATGCAGAATGGATAAAGTTTCTGTCACAATGCAGAAAGAAAGCCCAGAATATCATAGAGAGATATAAAGACACCAAAGAAATACATCTGTCATGTATAGTGCAAGAACTTGCACTATAAGTTCTTAATAAGCTTTCATTTAAAAATTTTTGTCCTATACCTCCCACTCTGTTCCCTTACTCAAGCTCCCCCACTCCATCACTCATTTATTGGACACTAAATTTAAAGGTGAGGCAATCAGTCTGGCATATTTTATTGAGGTAGGTCCAATTCCATTTTCCAGTATCAAAGCTGAGTAAGTTCTTTTTCTGTAATTAATGGGCTCAGTGATGTCAGTTCATGTATCAAAAATAAATTCTCATACTACTGCAAAGGCTTCACTAAATTCCCTTTCTGTTATACTTTAATCTATATTCATAGGGTTTAGTTTTTTTAATGAAAGATTCTCAGCAATTATTTTGTGTCAGTGAGTTTCAAATAGCTGGGTTTAACAAGCTCTATGGGTCTCCTCATTATCCTTTTTACTTTGCTCATATACAAACTCTGCTCCCTCTTTAGCTGATCCAGAAGTTCAACCCCATGCTTACATACAGATCTCTGCTTCTGTTGTCATCAATTTCTAGATGAAGCTTGTATAATGACAATTATGTTAGTTATTCAATTGATTATAGAAGTCCTATTTAGGCACACTCTCCATTATTGCTTAGACATCTTTTGAACACTAGGATGTTTTCCTAGCAGCAGGTTTCTTTTCAATCCCCAAAATGGATTCCTGTATCAAGCAAGATATTTACTTCTTAGTTATTTCTCTCTGTTGCTTCTCCCACTCAAGCATCTCATTCTCTCATAATCTTTTCTCATGTCTCTCCAGAGATATCTCTTTATTCTCTTTTCATTATCTTTTCATTAAAGGACTTTGTTTTCTAAAATAATAATTTAAAATAGTGACAATATGTAACAATGTCATTGTGCAGAATGCATAGTTCTGAGATCAAATGAACAACTGAAAACTATTACTCTCTTTAGAAACAAGTTTTTAGATGTTTTGGCATGTACTAAACCATTTGAGTAATTCAACCACCTAGATTAAAGAACTAGAAGGCACATCTTCAACTTTCCATTGGTATAGAGCCAAAGTTGAACTAACTTGACCATAGCCCATGACATATTCTAATAAATAAACTTTCTAAAAACATACAAAAATTTATTCAATCAATTCGGCTGGAGCAAGAACCTTGACTAATACTGCTGTGTTTCTATTCAGTTGTGCACTGATTTACTAGACAACAAGTGTTCATAACAATCATTTTCTTGCTCCATTTCTTTCTAAGAAGTACACATATTGTGAGAACTATACATTTTATTATTGTTAAATTCTCCAGAAATTGAAATCTCTTTCAGAAAAAGTAATGATAAAATGTATAATGACTATACTTATTTATATTTTGCATCAGCAAACTCATTTTAAAAATGGCTATATAATTTTATGAAGTCTTGTCATTAGGTTGAAAGGGCCAGTGAAAAAAATACAACCTAACAAAGAAACTTAAAAAAAAAACCAAAAAGTCCCTCTAGAAGAAGCATACTTTGGTCAGAAAACCAGAGGTAAAGAAACACTTTTCATCTTTTACCAACAGAGCATACAATCAACTTATCCCTAAGCAGAAGTTCCAGACAATACATAAGTTGTTCAACCTCAGGGATTAAAATCTGACCAATTCCAGCCTTGAAAATATTCTCCCTAGATAGTTTCTCCTTAGAAGCCCTATATCAGGCTTAGGTCTGCTCAATTGACCGTTTGCCTTTTTTATGTTTAAAAGTATGGTTAATAATGAAGAAAGATTTCACTAAACAATATGGATGAAAAAGTTTTTTGGTATTTTTAAAAGTGAATGTATTAATAAAAATCTTTATATTATTTTACCATGAAAATGTGAAACAACTTAAACTTCTTAGATGCACAATCTCTGCAAAATTCTGTCACACAAGAAAAATGTTATTTACTGATTATTAGCTGTCATTTGCTTTTGTTTTATGTCTGAAACTTTTGTTGCTTTAGAAAGTTTTGTGTGTGCTTAAATTTGTAGGTTTTTTTTTCCCTTAGGAGTCCTGTTACCCAGCTCCAAAAGAAAAAGAAATACACTTATTTTGTATTATGAGTCTCCAACATTAGGACACCTTATTTAAGGTCAGAATTTTTAACTTAAATTGCCTGTCTTACATAGGGGAAAGGTAATAGATGGTGTGTCTCAGAGAATCTTTACCACACAACTGCCCTGACAGGCTTAATGAAAGAAAGACAGATACTAGACTCTCACTGGCAGAATCTGGTACCAGGAAGGGTTCAGAGAGTTTGTAAGCAGACACAATTCAGGGAGGAGCCAGCACCTAAAGGCTAATACCTGACATTCCAAACATTCTCTTCCTGAGAAGGGAATAGAGGAATAGATAGTCTCCAGGTAGACATGCAGATCAGGTAATGTAGGGCAACAACAATTGCTAAATATTAAAACATCACCAGAGTTTAAAGTATTTAACAAATTCATAGAAGGTGCCCCTAACCTGAACTTGAACCAATCCCAGAACTGTAACCCAGAAGCTCTGAAGCCCCTAGAGAATTCCCCCCAAATAAAAACCCTTGCCTCATGTTGTTCCTGGTTGCTCCTACTCCAGGGCTGTGTCAAACAAACAGAAACAGAAGCTAACTTGTCACTAAAAAGAGACTCTTGGCTGTTGCACACATCTATTATCCTAGCATTTGGAGGGTAGAAGGATGACTCCTAGTATGAGATGAACCTGATCTACATAGATAAATTCCAGGAATTCTGCCCAGCAAAACCAGCTGAAATACATCAATTAATTACAAATGTAAAGGGAAGTATAGTTTACCTAAAACATTTCTAGGTTTTATAGCAGAAAGACACTTCTTTTTACAAAGTCTCAATATAGTCTACAAAACATCTTGAATCTTATTTAAACATAGAATACATAATGCAAAAAACCCATAAAAACTATGAAATGAAGTATTCAAACAGTCCAATTATTTCACTGTATGAAAACCCATATATAAAGTAAAAATCAATACAAAAGTATTATAAAGGAAAGGGCTTGATCTATGGACTCAAATATAAGAAAAATATTTTAAAATATTAAACAAGCATTTTTGTGAATGGAAGAACCTTAATGGTAGAGAAACAGAATGGCATGAGCTGTACCTGCATTTTACTTCAAGATGAAAATTAACTAGAATGATGTGGACACTAAAATATGCAAAAATTATAAATCTAAAAACAAATAAGCTTTTTAAAAGAAAATCTGAGTAATAGTGATTCTTTAGATCTAATTTGAGAATAAAGTGCCCAAATTTGCAAAAAGAAATGAATAATAAATCACACAAATTTAAATGAAAACTATCTGGCAGAGGTGTAATTGTTTTCAAGAATAAAACAAGAATTTTATGGCCCACCAGTCCTTAAGAATGCTTGTGATTCTGTCATGCCTCAATGAGTAGTTTGTTAATGTCCCCTGTTTGATATTGATTTGTGCCTAATGGCAGGATGTAAATTGGGAGTACTTTTTAGTGGTTTGGAGACAAATAGCTAAACAATCTTGTATGAATCCTATCAATAAAATTACTAACAGACCTGCTTACACACGCTTATCTCTGTGGTGTTTTAGAAGTAGTTATTGATTAGTTAAATTTTATTTTGTGAGATTTAACATCTCTTTAGCATGGTTAAATCCTGTATATCTACAATTTTATTTTTATACATCACACCTTATTAGTTAAGTGTTACCTAGCCCATAAGATGCCTTTAAAACCTTCACAAAATTAACTATAAATGAATCTTACATATTAAGTTTGAATGCAAAATGCTAAATTTCTGGAAGGTTCTATAAAAACTGCACTTCTTGATGTTTTGCAACCAGCTTTTCAGAACTTGTCTACAAATATGTTTCTACAAACAGCTCCCTCCTCTCAATTCTATGAATGGGTTTAAGCCACAAATAAAAACTATGTAGAGCCTTGGACTAGACCAAGGAAGTTTTAAGGACCATGTGGAACCTCAGACAATAGGGATTCTGGCTGAAGGTAAAACGCAGGTTCCAGAAAAAACACACTAGCATATGCACCTCAATATCTCATTCACCCCATCTTTTGATAGTAGCCCTTCACTCACCATGTTGCAGTTTCTCAGCTTGGCTATGTCCTCTGCTCAGTTCCTGCAGAAGCATGAACAGCACAAACACACAAACCTCTGGCACCACTTCCTACTCAAAGCCAAGCCTGAATCAAGCAACAGGAAGAGCCCACCAACAAGTCAGATTGACAGGTCACCTGGAGGGCCTGATTGGCTAGTGAGACCTGAGTGACAAGACAACCTCCCAGGGGATTGCACTGTTCTTAAAGACACAGTAAAGTGGCCAATGACCTGACCTTTTACCACAAAGACCTCTTCTAGGTCCCCAGAGTTGAATTTCAATAGCAATTGTCCCTGGTTCTAATATCTAATGCTGCTATTTTCCTACACTCCATAGGCACTTTAAAATCTGTAACTAGCATTTATAGCTTCTGGAAACAAGTCAGTATTTCAGTAGATAATCTTATAAATACATGTAGATATATAACACATATTTACTAAAACCTGAATATTGGCCACAGAGCACCCAGACAAATCCTAGGGAGAAAGCTGAGGAAATTCTTAAACCTTGACTACAAAGATAAACAGCTGAGGCAGACACACACACCTTTATTCCCAGCACATTGTAAGCTGGGAGTGGTGACCTCCACCCTTAATCCCACAACACCAGAGACAAAACTTCTGCTTCTTTGTGTTCAAGACTATATTATTCCTAACCTAGATGGGTATATAAGGGCTTATAGAAAATACACATTTTTTTTTTCCTTGTTCCTCTTGGACATAATGTGGCAAGCTAGCCTTTACAACTCACCATACTATGTGGGGTGGGTTTAGTTAGTAAGTTTTTTAATTCAATTTTCCAATTTTCTGTGTGTCCTGATTTTACTTACAGGTTTTAGTTCTTTACTTCTATTTTGTGTTTCTTTGCTTTGGATATCCTTTTTAATTGTGTTCAAATTTTGTAAATACATGAAAATAATCTAATGAGACTTTCTAAAGTGCCACTGTCGGGCCCACAGCAGTTTGACCATACAATCACCATGGCAGACTCAATGAAATTCAGATAGCAAGCAGGCTCTTGCTGACAATACCTCCTAGTACCAGAAAGAGCCTAATAGGAGACACCATTCAGAGATAAAACAGCACATAAGGAAAGATAACTAGCATTCCAAAAGTTCTCTTACTTGTAAAAAAGAGGTAAATACTAGGTAAAGCTGCTAATCCACTGAAATAAAGAAAATGTTTCTGCTAAATGTTGAAACATTTCTAGAATTCAAAGAAGCCAATGAATTTATACTGATATTCCTAGCCCATGTCTGGAACAATCTCAGGACTGTAACTTCAAATCACTGAAGCCCCTAGGGCCCTTCCCCAATAAAAAACTTATGATGTCCAGGATCACTCTTGTTTCAGACAGACAACATTGGCATAGGCTAGCTTGTCAATAAGAAAACTGTTTGCTATTGCATCAAAATGTTCTCTTGATCAATTTTTGGAAGTGGTCATGGACTCTGGATAAAACATCACAGGCTTAGAAAGAGAGAGAAATCTATTTTGGTTGATTTGGATTTCATTTGAAAGTTGATACTTCAGTTTTGTTATTGTCTCCAAAGGCTAGAAAATCTAGAAAAATCTGTTAGTTTTGTTTTTAGTCTTAAGTGTTAGGATTCTGTACTTTTCCTGATTTATGAGGTTGACTCACAGTATGGAACAGATGAGAAAGAAGTACTTCTACTTTCATTGCTTCCTAGCTGTCTAAGCTGAAGCACAGGCAGTGGTGGAGGGGGAATCTAGACTTCAAGGGTAGTAGACCTAAATGGACCTAGTGGCAGGGAGTTAAGGCAGGCTCTGAGCTCCATCTGACCCAGACATGACAAGTTTAAAGTCTAGTCCTTTTGCAATGATCTTCAGGGTAAAAATACGTGGCCTTGAACAGCCAGGTATAGGCAGGGGCCTCTTAGAGCTTAGAGTGTGCTTGACCCAGGGTGTAAATGAAATTCAGGCCTAGTGAAGAACTTACTGTGAGACTCACAGCTACAGAACAAATGACAATGATTTTCTATTAAAATGCTACTTCCAGTCTCCCTATTTGGTACACTGGATACAAGAAAGAGAAAAATGGGGCTGCAGGACACCAGATATGCTGGGTTCAAAACTCAGGCAAGTAATGACCTCTACTCACCCACCAAAGTCCTTGTTTGAGATTCTTGTCAGATCCAGGGAGTTACTTTCTATCTACAGTTGGGCCTGCTGTGGGAGGTGCCATCACCTCCCACAACCAGTGCCCTTACTGATGTCATTATCTTAACCCTTTTTCAGTCCACAAACTGCTTTAGAAAAAGCCTGTTTCCATAGGGAAAATCTATGATTTTTTTTGTCATTTAGAGTCAATGATTTCTGAACATCTTTTATCAGTTGGAGAGGTGTGTTACAAACAATCATTGGCTAAAATATAAAATTCTAATGGTAATTTTAATTATTTCATGTTGTTATTGTGATGCTGCAAAGTTTGCTTCCAGTTTCTTTAACTTTTATATGTAGAGGCTGTCATCAAAATGTGCTATCAAGATTAAGGTTGGATCTTATACTTTGTTAAAATTTTGTGGGTATTTTTAAAACAGGGTTTACCTGCATAGCCCTGGAATTCATTCTGTAACTAGACTGGACTCAAAGTTGCAAAATTCAGCTGTTTATGCCCCGTGAGTGTGGGGATTACAGGTGTTCACAGCCGTAAAGAATTTAAAACTGGATATCACTTCAAATGATCCAGATAAAAGATGGGGCTTTAATTTCAAAATGTATACAATATTCCTCACAGGAGTGCTCTATGTTTTGGGTTATATTTTATTCAAGAGTCAGTCAGTTTGACTGCCAAGAATGACCATCACAACAGCTATGATAAAAGAAAGTAGAAAAATTTTTTTACACAGATGTGTAAGTTAAAGTATAGAAGTAATTTTCCAAATAGTATTTTCTTGAACAATGAAAGCATATAGATTTTACTGAGAAAGTAGGGACAGTTTAAAGTTTTTTATAATCCTAAGTAGGATAGGTTTATAAAATCTATTTATAAATATAATCACAATGTAAAAGCAGAGACATTTAGGAAAATTCTTGCATCTAAGTTAGGCAGAAACATACATAAATTGTAAATATGACAAAAAGAAATATTGTTGGCAATTTCACCTTATGCCTCAAGATCATAGTAGAAAATCTGGTCAACTGCATGGTGAAAGCAGATGATTTTGGAGCCAATGAAACCTCTAAGTCATGACTTCAATCTAAAAGATAAATGTACTCATGACACAATTCTCATAGATACAAATAATAAATTTTCCTGGGGTATGCTTGCATGGTGTGGTTTGTGGTTTATTTTACTAGTGTTTGTATTGATTATATTTTATATTTAATTTAAACAACTTAGAATCTCAGAGGACAGATTCAAACATAGTCAAGACAGAACAATCAAAGAGTAGAAATTTATGCCTTTAATCCCAACACAGGAAAGATCAACTGTTTACCTAATCTATTAATTCCATAACTCAGGGACAGAGATCTTTGTGTGTTTCTGTGAGTTCCAGGTTTATTACCAAACAGTGTAGCTCACACCTTAAATGCTAAGTCTAGGTTTATGATGCAAAGTTGAACTAGAAAGTGAAACATCTGGGTTAAATTCTCCAGAAATTAAGTAACTTTGTTATCTCTTTTGTGGAACTCAATCAAAATGTGTTTTC
>PVIH01027330.1:0-17150 GCA_004025045.1 Sigmodon hispidus | reverse complement strand
GTGCAGGGACTGAAGGTGTGCACCATTAAGCTCAGCTCAGATTTTTAATTTCTATGGACCTCTTTGTCACTGCACTTTCTATCTGGTCTCTGTTTCTCTCCTTCTGTCTCTGATGTAAGGACTTCCTAGGATGCTTTTCTCATCCTGTAGGCTTTTTTTTGATACGTTTGTAGTTGTTTTCTTACAATAATCATTTTTTGCTTAAAGTAATCTAGTTCAGATTAATACCAACTTCATAACAGTAGTATCAGAAACCCTCACTGCTACACAGTTCTGTTATATACCCTTACACTTGGGCTGTTATTTTTCATATAAATTCTATCTGGATTTTCTATAACCCTCACCACAGGTTTTTAATTATTGCTTTATAAAACTGTCTTTTGTTTTTGTTTTGAATAATGTGTATACATTTCTATTGTGTGTGTGTATGTGTATGTGTAAGAGCAGAGTTGGGGAGAGGATGTTGGGTGGCCTCCTCTATCATCCACTACTGACTCCTTTGAGTCAGGGTCTCTTCCTGAACCTACGACTTGCATTGGGGCTCACATTTCCTTGGCTATGCAAGAACCACAAACCCCACTCATCATCCTGTCCCCACAGCCCTCAGAGCTGGGGTTACAAGTTCACATGGTTTTCTTGGCCTGTTACGTGGGTGCTGGGATCTGGTCTCTGGTTCTCCTCGTGGTTCATCAAGTGGTCTTGACCCCGAGTCACCTCTCCAGTCTCTTCTTTATATGGATTCTTGCCACTGTTGTGTGTCCTTTCATCCGAGCCCAGAAGCATTGAACTCTGGTCTGCTCATTTGAGAATGCTTGTGCTTGCAGATACCATTCTCCTCATTTTATTGATGAAACCCTGAGCTTGATGGAATCAGGTCTCTGCTTGCTACCTAGCAGTGAAGAGAACAATGAGGCAGCTCATGTGTAACAGGTGGAATTATGGAGATGCACCCAGTGTTGTCCAAGGATGGAAGTGGCACAATAGCAGTGCTGCTGAGTCTGCCCCTAGATGGCGCTGTCCACGTTGTTTGAGGTGCTTTTCTTGCCTGTAATGAAGAACGTCTGAGCCGGAGCGCAGCCCAGAACAGCACTGCCACCTGAACACATCACCCTGTGCCTGTGCCATCCTTCTGAGCTGGCCTCTCTTTCTACATTAGTGAATCAATCTCTCCCACCTCTCATTTTTGGGTTTTTTTATTGCCTTTTTGAATTTGTTTATGGGTATGAGTGTCTTGCCTGAATGCATACCTGTGTACCACGTGTGTACTTAGAGGTCAGTAGAAGTCTTCAGATACCCTGGAACATGAGTTATGAAAAATTTGCGAGCTATGCAGGTGCTGGGAACCAAACCTGGGTCCACTGCAAGAACAAGTACCCTGGACCACTATGCCTCTCTCCAGCCCTGTGAATGCTTCTTTATAGCACCATCTGCTATCAAGTCGATAAGCACAGAAATACACTGACTTTATTCTTAGGTCTCAAAGGAGGTCAATGAAATGACAGTGAAAATGCCATATCAGTGCTTCATAAATGGACAGTTTGTGGATGCTGAGGATGGGGAGACTTACGACACTGTCAACCCCACGGATGGAACTGTGAGTAATGATGGCAGCCACGGGGACAGAAGCCATGAGCTTTTGGCTCACGAGGCTGTGTACCAGGCAGTCTGGGGTTAATTGACACTGGCTCTGCCCCTATGCTTCTCAAATGCCTTTAATGCATTTCTCTTATCCATTCAGCTCTGACACTGACTACTGTGAACCACAGTTAAAATTATACTGAGTGTTTATGATGAATTTAGACTGTTGTGCCCATATACAGCAGAAGATATCTCTGTATAGAGCTCTGTGAGGGAGGGGGATACTTCAGACTCTGAAAATCATGGCTATCCCAGTCTCCAAGGAAGAATTGTACAGTTGGTAAATATGTTCTCCCAGAAGAAGATTAGGTGTAAAATGGACCAAGAATAGGTTCCCCGTTCAGGCTGTGTCCTTTTCTTTGCCCCAGGTGGGTTAGTTTTTGTGGGATTTTTCATATTTGATAGTCAGACTATACTTTTACTGGTAATAGAATATTAATCCCAAAAGCCACATCCATGCTCCTTAGGAGACCTATTTTTGCTTGCCTTGAAATAGACAATATGCAGCGTATCCTACGCTTCTTTAGCGGATGTTGACAAAGCAGTGGCTGCAGCCAAGGATGCCTTTGAACATGGTGAATGGGGAAGGATGAACGCCAGAGAAAGAGGAAGACTGATGTACAGGTGTGTTTTCCGGAAAAAAAAGAACTATGTTACCTCTAGATATTGGTTAATATTGTCAAGACTTTAAAAATTCCCACAAAACATTCTATGTTGGATGCACTAGCAGAAGACATCACATTTCTCTCATTACTTGAGTCGTATAAAATCCCCCACAAGTTCCTGATTTTGGATTACTGCCTGTATCAGTCAGAGGTCATCAAGGACTGTGTATGATGTGGGGACATCACAGAACTCTCTCAATGACTAAGGAAAGGGGAGGCTGGTGGCAGAAGAGGTTGGTATCACTCCATGTCTGCAAGGATGGAGGAAGAGGTAGAGGCTAGAACCTGGCAAGATCTGTAGCTGCAGAAGAGCACCCTATGGTCCTCTGTGGTCACTGAGGAGCACCCTAGGGTCCTCTGTGGTCACATAGGAGCACTCTAGGATCCTCTGTACTCACAGAACACTCTAGGGTCCTCTGTAGTCACAGAAGAGTACTCTAGGGTCCTCTGTAGTCACAGAAGAGCACCCTAGAATCCTCCATGATTGCAGAAGATCACTCTACAATGGTCTTAAGAGGGAGAGCACTTGGAAGTGACCTGGGGGATTTAACCCATTGACCACATCCTTCACCTACTTTACACATTTCCTGAGGTGCCTCTTAGTTACCAGGTAGTAAATAGGATATAAAGGTCACCCTCCAAGGTCAGAGACCAGAGTAGAGAATATATAGAGCTGCATATGGGGGACATATCACACTTTGTTTTCAAAGACAAAGAAGGAGGAAAAAATACCAAGGTCCTGGAAGAATATTGCAAATGGGTGAGTGTTCTGAATGTAGTTAGTTCCAGCAATTCATCCTGCTTGTCTATAGCTAAACATTTGACATGAATTGACATGTCTCTTAGAGTGAGATCTACTAGAAGCATGGGGGTGGGTATTGTTAATCCAGACTCTTGAATGTCCAAGAAGAACCACCCCAGGAAGGGAAGGATGGAGGGAAGTGGGAGAATGGGTGTGTGTGTGTGTGTGTGTGTGTGTGTGTGTGTGTGTGAATAGAATGGGAGGGGCAGGTGAATACAAAAGGCTATTTTTATATTTCTCACAATCCCACAGACCCCACTCACCATCCTAAAGAAACTGGCACCTTGGAGACTCTGCTGTGGAGTTTGTGGGTCACCCCACACGTTTGCTTTGTCCTCTTCAGTTTTAAAAACATTTCTGTACCAACCAGAAAACGGCAAGAGTTCACAGTCCTTCGGGATGTGTGGCTCACGCTCTGGCAGCCCCTGTGTGATGATGAACAATTGCTGCTGGTTCCTTTGACCTACCACGTCTTTAACACAGCATGCTCATCTTGCTTCTTCCCAAGTCTCCTAGCATCTCCTCTTTCCCCCATCCCAGAGCTCTCTCCCTGTCCTCAAGACCCGCCTACCCTCTTCCTGCCTAGCTCTTTGCCATTTACGTCTTTATTAAACCAGTGAGAGCAACACATCTTCACAGTGGCAAAAAGATTATTCCACAAAATGCGACCGCCATGTTTCAGCCACTACTCTACTGCTTATGCACATGGGAGGCAGGATGGATGAACTGGGGACATGGCTGGCATCTCCTTGGAACTCACGAGTTAAATGCTGGGTGGTAGCTTAGTGGTAGAACACTTACCTAGCATGTGTGAGAGGTCGTGGGTTCAATCCATAGCACTGCAGAATCTGTACTAATAACCTTCTGAGATGACTTAGTTAATCACTACCTTCCTAGACCATGATCTCCATAGGGATAGGTATATTACTCTGGACCAGTCTCTGGAATCTCAGTCCTGGGTTGGTACCCTGTGTGGTGCTAGAATATACAGCTAGTAGGGCCTCCATCAGTAAGTGCTGAGTGGCTTTCTCTCACCGCCCACACAGACTAGCTGATCTATTGGAAGAAAACCAAGAGGAGCTGGCAACCATAGAAGCACTGGATTCCGGGGCTGTCTATACCCTGGCTCTGAAGACCCACATTGGAATGTCCGTGCAGACTTTCAGATACTTCGCAGGCTGGTGTGACAAAATTCAGGTAAGCACAAATGTCCCTCTGTCCTAGAGGAAAGTGACCTCAGGAGCACTAGCTTGCAGCAGGTTTGGCCGCTGGCTCTGATGGCAGCTTATTCTCCATCCTTTGGAAAGAAGCAATGCTGCATCCCCATGCAGCAGCAGAGCAGGTCCCCTGCGGCGAGCCTCCTGTAAGTAGTTTTCTGTCTGCCTTATTTTTGAGACAGGATCTCTCACTGAACCCGGGGCTCATGGATTTGGTTAGTCCAGAGAGCTTCAGAAATCTGCCTGTCCTGATTGTGCCATCTCACTTAGGTTTCACTCAGGTACCAAGGATCTGAATGCAGGTTTTCAAGTGTGAACAGCAGCACTTACCAAGCAGCCAACCATTTTACCAGCCATCATAATTCTTTAGGAAAAAAACCCAGCAATTCATTCTGGTGCAGAGATTTATTTCCTAGATACTGAACAGGAGAGGGCAAAAAGCATATTACTTGCAATTAAGTTTGGTAATTTATATTAGTAAAACATCAGCCTTTCTTTCCTTTAGGGTTCTACAATCCCAATAAACCAGGCCCGTCCCAATCACAACCTGACCTTCACCAAGAAAGAGCCGCTTGGGTAAGACAAGAGGAACGCCTCTGGGTGAGTGGCCATTGTGCTGGTGTGAGGGGACCAAGGTCTGGGCCTTCTCCCACAGTGCCTGTGCCATCATCATTCCCTGGAACTACCCACTGATGATGCTGGCCTGGAAGAGCGCAGCATGCCTGGCAGCAGGAAATACCCTAGTACTGAAGCCAGCACAGGTGAGCCTGGCTGGGGGCAGAGGGTCCCCCAGCCTGCAAACTTGAAACACACATACAAAGATACCACAGAAAGACAAAGGTGTACTTATAAGCAGCACACACACCTTTCAGCTTTCCACAGTTCGCAGAAAACTCTTCATCTATTATTTGTAAATTCTTATTTTTAAAAAGTGTGTGCTGGGCAGAAGCACATGTATGCATGCAGAAGTCAGAGGCCAACACCAAGGAATTTATTCTGTCCTTTTGTGAAATCTGGGTTTGGTCCCAGAGCTTTATCTGATGCACCATCTTTCTGGTCCCATTCACATTTGCTTGCCAAAAATCTTGTAAAGATATGGAAGATAAGGAAAAGCTAAGTTAGTAACTATGGCAATTGTGAGGTCTCGGGGTATACAACCTTTGAGTCTGTGATGTAACTTGGTCATCCCCAAATGTGTTGAGCCACATACACAGCTATCCTGGCAAGCAAATAAAGGACTGGAGAGCCACAGGTTGAACATGCTTGAAAGCGTGTATAACAACTGTAAGTATCAAGGGAATGCTTAAAAAAATACATCAGGCTGTTCTCAGAGACATCTATTAATGCTACGGTAGTTTCTGTTTGTTTTAAGAGCACCTCGTGTGATCCAGGCTGATCTTTAACTTCCATGCAGCTGAAGCTGACCTGGAATATCTGATTCTCCTGCCTCCACAGCCCAAGTGCTATGATTACAGGCAGAGGCCACATCCAGCTTCAGGAGCGGTTTTAAGTATTATTGTAGCCATCTGGCTTCATTCTGGGGTATAATAACACAGTCTGTGGACCAGTCCTCCATCAACCACAGTACTGTGATAGACTAAACAGCACACTGGCACTATAGACTTTCTGTCTCTGCAGTGTCTGTGGCCAGCCTCAGTCTCTGCAGGCTGCCATTGTCTAAGCATCACAGAGTCGCTCACCCATCTGTCCCTAGAAGGGAGCAGTGGCTTTTCCACAAGTGCTGCAGGGTTTGTCATGCAGGTCCCATGCCAAGTCTCTCAGCTACTTGTCTGTTTTATGAAGGTTGCCTGAGTTAAGATCATAATACAGTCTGTGATTCCACACAGCCAGGCTTGTCAACAATGCATAGGGCAGTGCTCAGAGTAGCGAGCAACTGAGGGGATGGTGACACTGCCACACACAGCCAGTGAGAGGGTCACTGTGAGCTCCCTTTCCTGCCTACACACACACACACACACACACACACACACACACCTGATCCCTTTGTGACTCTGCTCCTGACCTTCATGCAGGCTGAACATCTCACACACACACACACACACACACACACACACACACACACACACACACACCTGATCCCTTTGTGACCCTCTGCTCCTGACCTTCACGCAGGTTGAACATGACTGTCCAGACCTAACTGTGAGGCACAGGTGGTTGGTTCACTGTGTATCCACCAACTGCAGAAGCTCAGATTCTTTCCATACTTCACTGGGTCTCCCTGTATACTCCACTGTTAGGGATCAAATGAGAAAGCACTCATCTAGATAACCAGCTTTAGTGTGGGGAAAGATTAAAAGAGAGGAAAAAGAAGAAATGCAGTAGACTTAGCATCAATGCAAGTATTTGAGTGCCCAGGGTGAGCTATGTACAAGGGATTCTTGGGACCACTTTGACAGCTTTGCTGTGAATCTGAAGTTACCATAAAAGTAAAATAACAACAACAAAATAATATAAAATACAAACAAAATGAGCTCTCGGGGCAGGGGAAATGGCTCCTTAGGTAGGAGCACATGATTTGCACCTGAGTTCAAATTCTCAGAAACTGTGTAATGAGCAGGGCACACATGCATGTCTATAATCCCAGCAATGGTGAGGAGCAGGTGGATGTGGACATAAGAGCTTGCTGGCCAACCAGCTGAGCTGAAGCAGCAAGCTTCGAATTCGGTTAGAGACAGCATCTCGAGGCAACGAGGTGGATAGCAACAGCATCCTGCTCTGGTCTCCATAAGTGAGCACATGCACAAGAAGTATGCGTGTACCTCACGTGGGCACCACACCCACAAACGAGGGAATCAGGACCTGGTACGGACAGGACAGGTTTAACGAAGGTCATTACTGTCTTCACTTCCAGGTCACGCCCTTGACAGCTCTGAAGTTTGCAGAGCTGACCGTGAAAGCAGGCTTTCCAAAGGGGGTAATAAACATCATCCCAGGCTCAGGTAGGCCTTGGGGGGCGGGGCTCACAGAGCTCATACTGTTTCCCACTGCAGTGTTAGCATGAGTGAAGCACATGTGAATACAGTTCACCAAGCAAATATACTTACCGTGTAATAAAAATAGATAGAGTTGAAATCTAGTGTATGGGGAGGTATAAGGGGGACTGGGTAGCATTGTAAAACTGTCCTAAGGGGGGCCATTTTGATCTCAATAAGCACTTTGAAAGATAACTGAGGCTTCTTCATTCATATGGGGTGGGGTGCAGACAGCTGCCTGGAGGACATTGTTTTAATACATTTGTAATTGATGCAGAAAATGGAAAATGCAAGTTTAGAAACCTATTTCAGCAGATGCAAACCCGTCTTCCCAAGATCTGAGTCTTGCTAGGCCCCTAATTAATTCCACAGGGGGCGTGGCAGGACAGCGGCTCTCTCAGCACCCAGACATCCGGAAGCTTGGCTTCACAGGCTCTACATCTGTGGGAAAACAGATCATGAGCAGGTACTGGCTTGCTGAAGGGGGCCCACTCAACTAGGCTTCTACTCGAGTTTCGGTGAAGCACTTTAGAACGAGGAAAAGCAAGGCTGGGGGGAGGGGATGGGGTTCAGCTGATAAGAGTACTTGCCTGGCATTTACAAAGCCCTGGCAAGATTCCTACAGCTGCATAGAGCAGATGTGTGGTCCACCTGTAATGTCAGCACTCTGGGAGTAGAAGCAGAGGGTTAGAAAGGAAAGGTTGTTCTTGGCTACAACACAAGCTGGAAGGTTACCTGAGATACCTGAGACTCTGTCTCAAAAAAACAAGCAAACAACAACAAAACTGGAGTTAGAAAAACCACATTGGTGGGGGGGGGGTGTAGAGAGATGGCTCAGAGGTTAGGAGTACTGGCTGCTCTTCCAGAGGTCCTAAGTTTGATTCCCAGCACCCACATGTTGGCTCACAACCATCTATAATATCTATGGTCCTCTCTTGTGGCCTGCATACATACATGCAGGCAGAACACTGTATATATAATAAATAAATCTTTTGGAAAAAAAGAAAAAAAAAACCCACGTCAAATGGAGAAACTGACTTTATCACCTACAAATACCAAGATATATAAATGTAAGACAAAGCTCTCCACAGTTAAGATCAACGCCGAGGACTGGGATAGAGGTGTGGGGTTAACGGCTGCCTAGCAAAGCCAAACACATACAACCAATGTGGAGGTAAAAGGGGTGGCAGCTCACCACCCAATCAAAACGATGAACACAATGGCCACTGAGTCATGAGGCTATTTGTTTTCTTTCTCCGATTTTTTTCGGCTCTTACGAGGCTGGGCCGGGTCTCCTCACAGTTTATCATTATCACTGCTCAAACTGCAAAAAAACAAAAACCAACACAATACAAGGAGTGAATAACTACTGCACATCTAACAACTGGTATCTCGCCCATCGGTCTAGCATGCTGTCTAGAAGCCAGATTGCTCTGCTGATCTTGATCTAACTGAATTCTTTTGTTTGTTTTTGTTTTGTTTTGTTTTGGATTTTCTAGGCAAGGTTTCTCTGTATAGCTCTGGAGTCTTTCCTGGAACTCACTCTATAGACCAGGCTAGCCTGAAACTCACAGAGATCCACCTGCCTCTGCCTCCCAAGTGCTGGGATTAAAGGCATGTGCCACCACCACCGGGTGTTATAACCAAATTCTTAAAGGTGAATTTCCCTACGAGAATCTTCATCATTTGACCACAGAATTGTTCAAACATTACAGAAAACCTCTAAAATATACAAAGGGAGCAAAAAAGCACATGAGCCTCACACACTTAACGCCCAGCCACAGCAGCGAACTTCTGCCATTTGGGGTTTCTTTTCTCTTCTCTTCCCTGCAAGGCAAGGCTGGCCTTGAACTCTCCATGCTCCATCCTCCTGCCTCCACTTCATAAATGAGGTTCCTGATATTTCTGAGGCTCAGTTGTGTTTTTCATGTAAAGTAGCATTGGGGTGTGTGTGTGTGTGTGTGTGTGTGTGTGTGTGTGTGTGTGTGTGTGTGTGTGAGAGAGAGAGAGAGAGAGAGAGAGAGAGAGAGAGAGAGAGAATAATTTCTCTTTCCTCTTTGTTTCCCTCTAGCTGTGCTGTGAGTAACCTGAAGAAAGTTTCCCTTGAGCTTGGTGGCAAATCCCCACTTATAATATTCAATGACTGTGAACTTGACAAGGCAGTACGGATGGTAAGTGGCCAGAGCCAGGCAGCAGGTGCCTGGTTCTAACACACACTTCCTCTCCTTTCTTGGAGGTTTTCAAGTGGGATCTAGTTTAGTCACCAGTAAATGCCGTCTTTTCTATTATCCTGGGAATGGTTAATTCTTTTTATAGGTTTTTGTAATATTTCCTTCCTGTCTGCTGGCACTCTTAACAAATGCAGCAAAGGGTTTGTCTCCATGTCTGACGCCCTCCATCCTGCAAACCCACAAGCTGGAAGGAAAAACCACCTCCTGAGAGCTATCCTCTGACATCCACACACATTAGAACATTCATACACCTGCCTCCAGAAAGTAACATGAAAAATACTTGTAAAATAAAGATCGAAAGTAGTTAGCGGGGCTTGCGTATGCATGCATGGAACTCGGGGTTCAATTCCCAGCGTGGCATAAGCTGGGGGTGGTGCTACTTGTCTATAATCTTTGCACATAAGAAGGGGAAAAAGAGGATCAGAAGTTCAAAGTCATCCTATGCTATAGTGAAGTCAAGGCTTCCCGGGGCTAGAGACTGTAAAAGCAATCAATGGATCAATTGATTGATCGATCAGTCAACAGCAGTTAGGAGCTAAGCCTAGTGAGTGACTCATACCTATAGTACTAGTTACTCAAGAAGCTGAAGCAGGAGGATCATCTGAGTCTGGAAGTTCAGAACCAGGATGGACATCACAAGAACCGTCCTTTTGAAGAGGAGGCACAGGGCCTCCTGCTAATTTTGTGGCTCAAGAGATTTAAATTATCTCAAATCATGGGAACATTTTAAACAAAACAGAGGCTCAGTTATGTTTTGCATACCAAATACAATGGGCGAATTCTCTCTCTTCATTTCTGAGACCTGAGCCCATGTGAAGATGCTGCACTCTCTAGTGATAGATGGTGGTGTGTGTGGCTTTCCAGCTCTTCACTGAGCAGCCTCTCCCTACCCCACCGCCCAGCTGTAATCTGAATGAGCATTCTTAGTCCTAGTCTGCAAAGGAGGAGGCTTCTCACACTCCTTCAGGCCTGTTTGTGCCTGGAGACTCCAGTGACAGGCAACAGACTGATACCGAGGCCAAGACTCTCCTGGATATGTTCATTCCTAAGAGCCTTTCCAGAACGTCCCAGAAAAAAAAAATAACATGAGGAAAAAAAAGTGGAAGATGAATATTTCATTAGCTTACTGTCATTTTGTTAAGCTTTATATTTATTATCTTATGGGTAAGTGTTTTGCCTGAGTGGACATCTGTGTGCCACACGTGTACTTGGTGCCTGAGGAGGTGGTGCCCCCGAGTGGGTGATGGGAATGGAACCCAGGTCCTAGGCAACAACAAGTGCCCTTACCACCGAGCCAACCATCCAGCCCCTACTGTAATATTTTTTAAGGATATTTTTGGGCATTTTCATGCATGTGTATCTATGTACCATGTGTGGTGTGGGTGCAGAGAACTGAACCCAGGACCTCTGCCAGAGAAACACATGCTGAGCTGTCTCTGCAGAGTGCCTCACCCCCATTACATTTTATAAAGCACCAAATCTTACATTCTTGACTGTGTCAGATGACTAAAGATTGTGAAAGGTGAAAAAATCATTATCATGAAGACAATCAGTGTGCAGTAGGTACAGAGAGCCAGATTTTTCTATTGGCCGCAACTACACTCTACCAGCTAGGAATCCAGGCCCCTGAAGAGCCCGGCTCCCACCACGCAAGAACTACACATACTGAAAGATTGTAAAATGTCTGGAGTGTTTCAACTCCAGCTTAGAAAGGCTCCTGAAAGGCCTTTTTTTTTTTTTTTTTTCTTTTTTCAGTTTATTTGAAACAGGTTTTCCCTGCCTATCCTGGAACTAGCTCTGTAGACTAGGCTGGCCTCAAACTCACAACAACCCACCTACCTCTGCTTTTCAAGTTCTGGGTTTAGAGGCATGTGCCAAAACTACCCAGCTCTCAAAATATTTTTTGTAGCATAATTTTATTGCACAAGATTATTTTAGGTGCACCCTCGTTGACATACATTTTAAAATAAATGCTCATGATCAGAAACTGGAAAAGTCAAAACATGTATCTGCCAGCAGTCCCCATCACGAACAGTCAACAGGACTGTCTGAGGTCTGGTACCCATGGCCTTTGCGAAACAACATGTGGAACCAGGGCAGGTAGCTCACTCAAGTACATCAAGCAGAGGACCTGCATTTGGGTTCCCAGAGCCTACAATATGAGAAGCCAGATAAGGCAGTGTTCCCCTGGAGTCCCAGCACCGGGAGACAGGTGCATCCCTGGAGTTCATTAGCCATCAGTCTAGCTGACCAGAGAGAGCCTGTCCCCCAATATAAACAAATGGAGAGCATCCGAGGAAAGTTCATGGTGTTGCCCTCTTGTTTCCACATGAATGCACTCATGAACATGCTCTCACTTGAAGTACCACCCTCTGTGTAACCCGATGGCAGGCTTAACTTGAACAGTGCTAATGAGGTTTTCTCTTCTGCTACTGAAGGGCATGAGCGCAGTTTTTTTCAATAAAGGAGAGAACTGCATTGCAGCTGGACGGCTGTTTGTGGAAGAATCGATCCATGATGAATTTGTAACCAGAGTGGTAAGGCATCTTTGGATTTGCTTTGACTTTTACATGAACAGTTTTCTTGAAAAGCACTTCTGGAATTAGTCATGATTTTTGCATGTGAGATAGCAATAGCATTGAGCTGACTAAAGGTGCAGGTGGTTCAGTGATAAAATGTACCTGACACACACGTACACACACAAATGCACACATGCACACACACACACACACACACACACACACACACACACACACAAATGCCTGTGGTGTTGGCATATACTTGTAATCCCAGTGCTGAACAAGCAGCAGAGACAAGCAGATGCCTGGGACGTCCTGGCCAAACAGTGTACACACTAACCAGCAGGCTCCAGGCCAATGAGAAACCCTGTTTCAAAAAAGAGGTAGAGAAAACCCGAGGAACAACAGCCAAGCTGTCCACTGGCCTCTGAATGCATGTGTACACATACATGCACTTGCACACACACACAAATACACACAAACACACAAAAGCAGAGGTATCCTTTCTTCAGGAGAGAGTAGAGGCAGGTAGTGAGGAGTCCGTGGGCAGACACTGATTCCTGAGTCTTACAGAGTAATTCATTTTGTGTCTCAGTCGAATCCCATTCACAGTTTAAATGTATAGAGCTTTACAGTATCTGACACTTGATGAAATTTCCAAAGCAGAGACCAGAAATTTCAAGCACTTGCTATATTGGTCCAGTAGCATGTTTTACACATAGGCTATTTTTTTGTTCTTTCATTGTTTTTCACTTTTTAAGACTTATGAGTAGGATCTCACTATGTAGCCTTTCCTCGCCTGAAATTGCTATATAAACTAGGCTGGCCTCAAACTCAAGAGATCTGCCTGTCTCTGCTGTCCAATTGCTGGGGTATGCATTACTACAACCAAATAAGATTTGTTTGTAAGGTGTTTGTGCACTCTGAAGGTCAGAGGTGGTTGTGAGCCCTTGATGTGGGTACTAGGAACCAAACTCAGGCCCTCTGCAAGAGCAATATGCATTCTTACCCATCTCACCAGCCCCTTATCAGCCATTTGATGAGCACCTTGCAATGTCAAATGCTGCTGGGGGATGACAATACAAAACCAGGCTGTGGTCCCTCTCTAGCAGAGCATCTCTCTAGCACAGGGTTTGCAAGACACCAAGAGATGAGTAGCAGACCTATATTCAAATGTAGGGGCCATGGTCATTTCCATCCTTTCTTCTCACTGAACTGGAGTTACAGCCAGAAAACATAGACATGCATGATGACGGGATGACAAGAAGCAAGCACAGGTGTGTCAGTGAAGAGCAGTGTGACAGCTTCTTATCAGAACACTCCGTCCTGGGGTTACAGGCCAGGTCAGCCCTGCTTACATAGTAAATTCTAGGGCAGCCTACGCTACATGATGGCTGTCTCAAACAAACAAAAACCCCAGAAAACATCCAGCAATTCTTCCAGCATGGCGATCTCATGAGATTCTCACAAGGGCACTCTAGCACATTTGAAAAGGAAAAAAACACTAGAGATTCTTTTGCCATCAACATTCTAAGGTGACATGTTAATGAAAAGTCCAGACTGCCAGTTAATGGGCTCTTAATTGGTTAACATTCAGGATGTGATACACAGCACTGAGCTTGTATAGTTAGAAAGAGTATTTAAGAATCTGGTGTTTGGGCTGAAGAGATGACTCAGAGGTTAAGAACAGTGGTTACTCTTCCAAAGGACCTGAGTTCAATTCCCAGCATGCACATAGCAGCTTACAACTGTCTGTAACTCCACTTCCACGGGATCTGACACCATCATACAGGCATACATGCAGACAAAGTCCAATGTACATTAAAATAAATTTAAAAAGAGAACCTGGTGTTTAAAGACAGAGTGTACAGTGACAGCGTGTGACCAGACAGGCCATTTAACCCCTTGAAGACCTCAGTTCCTCCTTCCGTAACACGGAAATAGTGAAGACTTAGTTCACAGTGCACCTGGAAGTAACCAACCACACATCTGTCAGCTGATCAGTACATCATGCACCACAGTGCAAAGTCAGCCCGAGAATCCAGCGTTACCACTAACAGTGGATGTGTTTTGTGGACTGGGCAACATACAGGTGGAAGAAATTAAAAAGATGAAGATTGGCGATCCTCTGGACAGATCTACGGACCATGGGCCCCAAAACCACAAAGCCCATCTAGAAAAACTGCTGCAGTACTGTGAAACTGGGGTGAAGGAGGGGGCCACACTGGTATACGGAGGAAGACAGGTGCAGCGGCCAGGTGAGAGCAACTCTGGGGACCACTAGGTGCTTGGCCCCCACCCCAAGAGCAGGAAGGATGGCAATGACGTCTGTTTTCAGTGCCATCCCTGCAGAAGTATGTTTGCTGGTGTGTGTGCGTGTGTGTGTGTGTGTGTGTGTGTGTGTGCGCGCGCGCGAGTGCGTGCGTGCGTGCGTGCGTGCGTGCGTGCGTGCGTGCGTGCGTGCGTGTGTGTGTGTGTGTGTGTGTGTGTGTGAATGCAGGTGCCTACAGAAGCCGGACCTTCTGAAGCTGGAGTTACAGGGAGCTGTGAGTCGCCAGATTTGTACTGTGAACCAAATGTGAGTCCTCTGCAGACCACAGTACTAACCACTTGCTCCAAACCAATAGTGGTATTTATAATACGTGTGTATCTTTATCCTCCTGCTGGGTCACTTTATTTTATACATATATTTATTTTAGACAGGGTTTCTTTGTGTAGTCTACTCACGCTGTAGACCAGACTGGCCTCGAACTCAGAGATCCACCTGCTGCTTTGCCACTTTAAAGCTGAGGGCATGGAGGCAGTCCGTTTTTCCAAGCCTCACTTTTCGGTGTAGAATGGGGTGGAATGTGCATATTCTGTTTTATGAGGCAAAGGGAATGACAAAATTGATAGAGCAGGCCTTGCCTGTCCAGGGAACAGATGTGATGGTGTTATCAGACGCTGGTCTTGTCACTCTATCACTTAAATCTCAGCCAGTCAAACCCAGAAAGGGTTTCTCCTGCTGTCAAGGCAGGGCCTGATGCTATGATCTCCAAAAGCAGAGACAATTACTGTTTGGACTGTTACTGTGCACTGGCTCATCTTAAATATTGATAATTGCAAAGAAAATAAAAGTATTTATCCTGTGTTTTCTGGACAAACTGAATTTCCAGAAGACTGAGTAGGTGTTACAGCAACATTCCACAGAAGAACCCTTGCAAATCAAAGAAGGAAAAAAAAGCAAACTTGGCAATGGTGGTGCATACCTTTAACCCTAGGACTCTGGCAGGAGAAGCAGTCGGATCTCTGTGAGTTCAAGGTCAGCTTGGTCTATAGTGTGAGTTCCAGGATAGCCAGGGCAACACAGAGAAACATCATGTCAGACTATATATGTTAAAGAAATCACTATCTTGTATTTCTCTAACAGATGAAATAACTAATTCAGGGAGAAGCTAGTGGTCCACAGAGGCTGGTGTTGTTAGATCAAGGCACTGGGAACTGACGACTTAGATGGGGGGTTTACAGCACTGGTTCCTCTTGCAGAAGACCTGGTTTGGTTCTCAGCACTCATGTGGTGGCTCACGGCTGTAACTCAGTTCCAGAGGAATTTTCCAGATCTCTGTGGGCACCAAGCAAGTTCATGGTGTGCACACAGGCAGGCAAACACATAAAATATGATTTTTAAAAGACATCCTTTTTATTCTGTGTGTATGGATGTCTACCTGTCCGTGTGTCTGTGTGTCACGTGTTTCTCTTCGACCTGTGGCAGAAGAAGATCTGGCCCTCCAAGGACTGCAGTCCTAGGTGGTGTGAGCTGCCATGTGGGTGCTGGGAATCGAGCTTGGGTCCTCCAGAAAAGCAAGTGCTCTCAACCACCTAGTCATCTCTTCAGGCCCCAATTATTATTATTTTTTTTTGAAGGAATACACTATATAGAGAAACAACCATCGTCTAACAAAGCCCTGTCAAATTAAAACCACCAAGATATTCTATGGCGTATGTGGTGTATACCAGACAGGATGGCATACGCCAACTCCAGCACTGGGGAAGCTGAGGCAGGAAGGAGGTTCAAGGCCAGCCTGGGCTACATAGAAGTTCCGGGTAACCTGGGACAATAGGGAGAGACTGTCTCTCGGGAATGAAATAGAGGAGGAAGGACAGCAGGAGAGAACACCGAAGTGAAAGTCCAGTGAGCAAGTAAACAAGTCGGCCTACGCATTATTTCCATCTTTAGCTAAATCAAAGGGGGTGCTAACCAGCAAACACTGGAAGGAAGTGAAATCAAAATACAAAGAACGTGCTCATTTCCTGAGAGTGAATCTTTACCGTGGTTATGTTTTGAAAATGCCTCCTTTTGCCTGACTTGCTAGTGAAAATGGAGTCTGGATCTTGCTCTAAGGCATGTCAGTGGGGAAAATAAAAAAATCAAAGGTGGTGAAATATGAATATGTATTAGGTACATGCTCTACTTTTACATGCTTCAAGGTTTCATAATAAAGCCATTAAAAGAAGCTTGGCCAGGAAGGCTGATGCCGCATACAAGATGGCTCACTTCTTGTTTACTAAGCCTGGGATGGGACTGGAACTACCCGAGTGAACTGAGGATGAGAATGGCTGATGCTTGTTTTTCCTCACAGGCTTCTTCATGGAACCAACAGTGTTCACAGATGTCGAAGACCACATGTACCTTGCCAAAGAGGAATCCTTTGGGCCTATCATGATCATTTCTAAATTTCAAAATGGGTGCGTTCCTTAGGTGCACTGTTTTAGCTAGATAATTTCTGCCTTGTGCTATACAGAGCATGTAACCAATGGACATGCAATTCTCCACTCTATGAATAAGTCAGCTGGTTAATTAATTACAAAAATTTGGGGGGGGGCAGGATTTACTCAGTGGGTAAAATGCTTGCTGGGCAAAGGTGAAGGCCTGAGGGCAGATCCCCAGCACCCACTTAAAAGGGCACCCTCCCTTTTAATGGTGGCATGTACCTGTAAACTCAGAGCTGGGGGGACAGACATAAGAATGTCACTTGGCAAGCTGATCCAGCCTGACTGGTGAGCTCCAGATAGAAGGAGAGATTCTGTCTCAAAACTGAGGTGAGA
>PVIH01027328.1:0-17159 GCA_004025045.1 Sigmodon hispidus | reverse complement strand
TGAGGAGTGGAACCAATATCTCTCTTAATGCTCTATGTGAGACAGCATGTGTACAGATGCTGATGGGTAAGACACATGTGTTCAAACGAGGTGTGGAATCAAAATCTATCTTAATGCAGCGTGTGAAAAAGCATGTGTATGGACACTAATGAGAAAAACACATGTGTTCAAAGAGGGAGTGGAAGAAACATTTCGCTTATCGCTCTGTGTGAGAAAGCATGTGCATGAACACATATGAGAAAAACACATGTGTTCAAAGAAGGAGTGGAAGCAACATCTGCTTAAAACTGTGTGTGATAAAGCATGTGTATGGACACTTAAGAGAAAAACACATGTATTCATTCAAAGAGTGGAAGCAACAACTCCCTTAATACTCTCTGTGAGAAAGCTTGTGTATGAATGCTGATGAGAAAAACACATGTGTTCAAATGAGGAGAGGAAGCAACATCTCTCTAAATGCTGCTTTTGAGAAAGCTTCTGTATGGACACTAATGAAAAAAACACATGTGTTCAAACAAGGAGTTGAAGCAACATCTCTCTTAATGTTCTGTGTGAGAAAGCATGTGTAAGGACACTAATGACAAAAACACATGTGTTCAAACAAGAAGTGGAAGCAACATCTTTTAATGTATTGTGTGAGAAAGCATGTGTATGGACACTAAATAGAAATACACATGTATTCAATCAAGGAGTGGAAGCAACATCTCCCTTACTGCTCTGTGGGAGAAAGCATGTGTATGAATGCTGATCAGAAAAACACATGTATTCCAATGAATATTGGAATCAACATCTCTCTTAATGTTCTATGTGAGAAAGAGTGTATATGGACGCTGATGAGAAAACCACAAGTGTTCAAACAAGGAGGGGACGTAACATCTCACTTAATGCACTGTGTGAGAAAGAATGTGAATGTAGTATGATGAGAAACAAACAGTGTTCAAATGAGGAGTGGAAGCAACATCTCCCTAATGTTCTGTTTGAGAAACCGTGTGTATGTACGCTAATGTGAAAAATACATGTGTTCAAACAAGGAGTGGGAGAAACATCTCTCTTCATGCTCTGTGTGAGAAAGTTTGTGTATGGACACTAATGACAAAAACACATGTGTTTAAACAAGAAGTGGGAGAAACATCTCCATTTCAATAAATGCTCTGTGTGGGAAAGCTTGTGTATAGACACTAATGAGAAAAGCACATGTGTTCAAATGAGGAGAGGAAGCAACATCTCTCTTAATGTTCTGTGTGAGAAAGCATGTGTATGGACACTAATGACAAAAACACATGTGTTCACACAAGGAGTGGAAGCAACATCTCCCTTACTGCTGTCTGTTAGAAAGCATGTGTATGGACACTAATGAGAAAAACACATGTGTTGAATCAAGTAGTGGATGCAACAACTCTCTTAATGCACTCTGTGAGAAAGCATGTGCATGGACACTAAGAAAAACAAACATGTATTCAAACAAGGAGTGGAAGCAACATCTCCCTTACTGCTCTGTGCGAGAAAGCATGTGTATGAATGCTGATCAGAAAAACACATGTGTTCAAATGAGGAGTGGAAGCAACATCTCTCTTAATGCACTCTGTCAGAAAGCACGTATATGGATTCTGATGAGAAAAATACATGTGTTCAAACAAGAAGTTGAAGAATCATCTCTCTTAATGCTCTCTGTGAGAAAGAATGTGTATGAACACTAATGAGAAAAACACATGTGTTCAAACAAGGAGTGGAAACAACATCACTCTAAATGCTCTGTGTGAGAAAACATGTTTATGGACGCTAATGAGAAAAACACATGTGTTGAAACAAGGAGTGGAAGCAACTTCTCTAGTAAAGCTCTCTGTGAGAAAGCATGTGTATGGATGCTTAGGAGAAAAACACATGTGTTCTTATGAGGAGTGGAAGAAATATCTCTCTTAATGCTCTGTGTGAGACAGCATGTGTACAGATGCTGATGGGTAAGACACATGTGTTCAAACGAGGTGTGGAATCAAAATCTATCTTAATGCAGTGTGTGAAAAAGCATGTGTAAGGACACTAATGAGAAAAAGACATGTGTTCAAAGAGAGAGTGGAGGAAACATTTCTCTTAAGGCTCCATGTGAAAAAGCATGTGTATGGACACTAATGAGAAAAACACTTGTGTTCACTCAAGGAATGGAAGCAACATCTCCCTTACTGCTGTCTGTTAGAAAGCATGTGTATGGACACTAATGAGAAAAACACATGTGTTGAATCAAGTAGTGGATGCAACATCTCTCTTAATGCACTCTGTGAGAAAGCATGTGTATGGACACTAAGAAAAACGCACATGTATTCAAACAAGGTGTGGAAGCAACATCTCCCTTACTGCTCTGTTGGAGAAAGCATGTGTATGAATGCTGATCAGAAAAACACATGTGTTCAAATGAGGAGTGGAAGCGACTTCTCTGTTAATGCACTCTGTCAGAAAGCCCGTGTATGGATTTTGATGAGAAAAATACATGAGTTCAAACAAGAAGTGGAAGAATCATCTCTCTTAATGCTCTCTGTGAGGAAGAATGTGTATGAACACTAATGAGAAAAACACATGTGTTCAAACAAGGAGTGGAAACAACATCACTCTAAATGCTCTGTGTGAGAAAGCATGTTTATGGACGCTAATGAGAAAAACTCTTGTGTTGAAACAAGGAGTGGAAGCAACATCTCTCTTAATGTTCTGTGTGAGAAAGCATGTGTATAGACTCTAATGACAAAAACACATGTGTTCACACAAGGAGTGGAAGCAACATCTCCCTTACTGCTCTCTGTTAGAAAGCATGTGTATGGACACTAATGAGAAAAACACATGTGTTGAATCAAGTAGTGGATGCAACAACTCTCTTAATGCACTCTGTGAGAAAGCATGTGCATGGACACTAAGAAAAACGAACATGTATTCAAACAAGGAGTGGAAGCAACATCTCGCTTAATGCTCTGTGGGAGAAAGCATGTGTATGAATGCTGATCAGAAAAACAATGTGTTCAAATGAGGAGTGGAAGCAACATCTCTCTTAATGCACTCTGTCAGAAAGCCCGTATATGGATTCTGATGAGAAAAATACATGTGTTCAAACAAGAAGTCGAAGAATCATCTCTCTTAATGCTCTCTGTGAGGAAGAATGTGTATGAACACTAATGAGAAAAACACTAATGTTCAAACAAGGAGTGGAAACAACATCACTATAAATGCTCTGTGTGAGAAAGCATGTTTATGGACGCTAATGAGTAAAACACATGATTTGAAACAAGGAGTGGAAGCAACATCTCTACTAAAGCTCTCTGTGAGAAAGCATGTGTATGGATGCTTAGGAGAAAAACACATGTGTTCATATGAGGAGTGGAAGCAATATCTCTCTTAATGCTCTGTGTGAGACAGCATGTGTACAGATGCTGATGGGTAAGACACATGTGTTCAAACGAGGTGTGGAATCAAAATCTATCTTAATTCAGCGTGTGAAAAAGCATGTGTATGGACACTAATGTGAAAAATACATGTGTTCAAAGAGGGAGTGGAAGAAACATTTCGCTTAACGCTCTGTGTGAGAAAGCATGTGCATGAACACATATGAGCAAAACACATGTGTTCAAAGAAGGTGTGGAAGCAACATCTGCTTAAAACTGTGTGTGATAATGCATGTGTATGGACACTTAAGAGAAAAACACATGTATTCATTCAAAGAGTGGAAGCAACAACTCCCTTAATACTCTCTGTGAGAAAGCTTGTGTATGAATGGTGATGAGAAAAACACATGTGTTCAAATGAGGAGAGGAAGCAACATCTCTCTAAATACTGCTTTTGTGAAAGCCTTTGTATAGTCACTAATGAGAAAAACTCATCTGTTCAAGTAAGCAGTAGAAGCAACATCTTTATTTATGCTTTGTGTGAGAAAGCATGTATATACACACTAATAAGAAAAGCACATGTGTTCAAACAAGAAGTGGAAGCAACATCTCTCTTAATGTACTGTGTGAGAAAGCATGTGTATGGACACTAAATAGAAATACACATGTATTCAAACAAGTAGTGGAAGCAACATCTCCCTTACTGCTCTGTGGGAGAAAGCATGTGTATGAACGCTGCTCAGAAAAACACATGTATTCAAATGAAGAGTGGAATCAACATCACTCTTAATGATCTATGTGAGAAAGAGTGTATATGGACGCTGATGAGAAAAACACAAGTGTTAAAACAAGGAGGGGAAGCAACGTCTCACTTAATGTACTGTGTGAGAGACGAATGTGTATGTAGTATGATGAGAAACAAACAGTGTTCAAATGAGGAGTTGAAGCAACATCTCCCTAATGTTCTGTTTCAGAAACTGTGTGTAAGTACGCTAATGAGAAAAACACATGTGTTCAAACAAGGAGTGGGAGAAACATCTCTCTTCATGCTCTGTGTGAGAAAGTATGTGTATGAACACTAATGACAAAAACACATGTGTTTAAACAAGAAGAGGGAGCAACATCTCCATTAAAATAAATGCTCTGTGTGGGAAAGCTTGTGTATAGACACTAATGAGAAAAGCACATGTGTTCAAATGAGGAGAGGAAGCAACATCTCTCTTAATGTTCTGTGTGAGAAAGCATGTGTATGGACACTAATGACAAAAATACATGTGTTCACACAAGGAGTGGAAGCAACATCTCCCTTACTGCTGTCTGTTAGAAAGCATGTGTATGGACACTAATGAGAAAAACACATGTGTTGAATCAAGTACTGGATGCAACAACTCTCTTAATGCACTCTGTGAGAAAGCATGTGCATGGACACTAAGAAAAACAAACATGTATTCAAACAAGGAGTGGAAGCAACATCTCCCTTACTGCTCTGTGCGAGAAAGAATGTGTAACAATGTTGATCAGAAAAACACATGTGTTCAAATGAGGAGTGGAAGCAACATCTCTCTTAATGAACTCTGTCAGAAAGCCCGTGTATGGATTCTGATGAGAAAAATATATGTGTTCAAACAAGAAGTGGAAGAATCATCTCTCTTAATGCTCTCTGTGAGGAAGAATGTGTATGAACACTAATTTGAAAAACACATGTGTTCAAACGAGGAGTGAAAACAACATCACTCTAAATGCTCTGTGTGAGAAAGCATGTTTATGGACGCTAATGAGAAAAACACATGTGTTGAAACAAGGAGTGGAAGCAACATCTCTCTTAATGTTCTGTGTGAGAAAGCATGTGTATGGACTGTAATGACAAAAACACATGTGTTCACACAAGGAGTGGAAGCAACATCTCCCTAACTGCTCTCTGTTAGAAAGCATGTGTATGGACACTAATGAGAAAAACACATGTGTTGCATCAAGTAGTGGATGCAACAACTCTCTTAATGCACTCTGTGAGAAAGCATGTGCATGGACACTAAGAAAAACGAACATGTATTCAAACAAGGAGTGGAAGCAACATCTCGCTTACTGCTCTGTGGGAGAAAGCATGTGTATGAATGCTGATCATAAAAACACATGTGTTCAATTGAGGAGTGGAAGCAACATCTCTCTTAATGCACTCTGTCAGAAAGCCCGTATATGGATTCTGATGAGAAAAATACATGTGTTCAAACAAGAAGTCGAAGAATCATCTCTCTTAATGCTCGCTGTGAGGAAGAATGTGTATGAACACTAATGAGAAAAACACTAATGTTCAAACAAGGAGTGGAAACAACATCACTATAAATGCTCTGTGTGAGAAAGCATGTTTATGGACGCTAATGAGTAAAACACATGATTTGAAACAAGGAGTGGAAGCAACATCTCTACTAAAGCTCTCTGTGATAAAGCATGTGTATGGATGCTTAGGAGAAAAACACATATGTTCATATGAGGAGTGGAAGCAATATCTCTCTTAATGCTCTGTGTGAGACATCATGTGTACAGATGCTGATGGGTAAGACACATGTGTTCAAACGAGGTGTGGAATCAAATTCTATCTTAATTCAGCGTGTGAAAAAGCATGTGTATGGACACTAATGAGAAAAACACATGTGTTCAAAGAGGGAGTGGAAGAAACATTTCGCTTAACGATCTGTGTGAGAAAGCATATGCATGAACACATATGAGAAAAACACATGTGTTCAAAGAAGGAGTGGAAGCAACATCTGCTTAAAACTGTGTGTGATAAAGCATGTGTATGGACACTTAAGAGAAAAACACATGTATTCATTCAAAGAGTAGAAGCAACAACTCCCTTAATACTCTGTGTGAGAAAGCTTGTGTATGAATGGTGATGAGAAAAACACATGTGTTCAAATGAGGAGAGGAAGCAACATCTCTCTAAATGCTGCTTTTGAGAAAGCTTCTGTATGGACACTAATGAAAAAAACACATGTGTTCAAACAAGGAGTTGAAGCAACATCTCTCTTAATGTTCTGTGTGAGAAAGCATGTGTATGGACACTAATGACAAAAACAAATGTGTTCAAACAAGAAGTGGAAGCAACATCTCTCTTAATGTACTGTGTGAGAAAGCATGTGTATGGACACTAAATAGAAATACACATGTATTCAATCAAGGAGTGGAAGCAACATCTCCCTTATTGCTCTGTGGGAGAAAGCATGTGTATGAATGCTGATCAGAAAAACACATGTATTCAAATGAAGATTGGAATGAACATCTCTCTTAATGTTCTATGTGAGAAAGAGTGTCTATGGACGCTGATGAGAAAACCCCAAGTGTTCAAACAAGGAGGGGAAGCAACATCTCACTTAATGCACTGTGTGAGAAAGAATGTGTATGTAGTATGATGAGAAACAAATAGTGTTCAAATGAGGAGTGGAAGCAACATCTCCCTAATGTTCTGTTTGAGAAACCGTGTGTATGTATGCTAATGTGAAAAACACATGTGTTCAAACAAGGAGTGGGAGAAACATCTCTCTTCATGCTCTGTGTGAGAAAGTATGTGTATGGACACTAATGACAAAAACACATGTGTTCAAACAAGAAGTGGAAGCAACATATCCATTTCAATAAATGCTCTGTGTGGGAAAGCTTGTGTATAGACACTAAAGAGAAAAACACATGTGTTCAAAGAGAGAGTGGAGGAAACATTTCTCTTAAGGCTCCTTGTGAAAAAGGATGTTATGGACACTAATGAGAGAAACACATGTGTTCAAAGAGGGAGTGGAAGAAACATTTCCCTTAACGCTCAGTGTGAGAAAGCATGTGCATGAACACATATGAGAAAAACACATGTGTTCAAAGAAGGAGTGGAAGCAACATCTCTCTTAAAACTGTGTGTGATGAAGCATGTGTATGGACACTAAAGAGAAAAACACATGTATTCATTCAAAGAGTGGAAGCAACAACTCCCTTAATACTCTCTGTGAGAAAGTATGTGTATGGATGCTGATGAGAAAAACACATGTGTTCAAATGAGGAGAGGAAGCAACATCACTCTAAATGCTGCTTTTGAGAAAGCCTCTGTATGGACACTAATGAGAAAAACACTTGTGTTCAAACAAGCAGTGGAAGCAACATCTCTCTTAATGTTCTTTGTGAGAAAGCATGTGTATGGACACTAATGACAAAAACACATATGTTCAAACAAGAAGTGGAAGCACCATCTCCATTTCAGTAAGGGCTCTGTGTGTGAAAGCTTGTGTGTAGACACTAATGAGAAAAACACATGTGTTCAAATGAGGTGAGGAAGAAACATCTCTCTCTAAATGCTGCTTTTGAGAAAGCCTCTGTAAGGACACTAATGAGAAAAACACATGTGTTCAAAGAAGGAGTGGAAGCAACATCTCTCTTAATGTTCTGTGTTAGAAAGCATGTGTATGGACACTAATGAGAAAAACACATGTGTTCAAACAATAAGTGGAAGCAACATCTACATTTCAATAAATCTCTGTGTGGGAAAGCTTGTGTATAGACACTAATGAGAAAAACACATGTGTTCAAATACAGAGTGGAGGAAACATTTTTCTTAAGGCTCCATGTGAAAAAGTATGTGTATGAACACTAATGAGAAAAACACATGTGTTCAAAGAGGGAGTGGAAGAAACATTTCGCTTAAAGATCTGTGTGAGAAAGCATGTGCATGAACACATATGAGAAAAACACATGTGTTCAAAGAAGGAGTGGAAGCAACATCTATCTTAAAACTGTGTGTGATAAAGCATATGTATGGAGACTAAAGAGAAAAACACATGTATTCATTCAAAGAGTGGAAGCAACAACTCCCTTAATACTCTCTGTGAGAAATCATGTGTATGGATGCTGATGAGAAAAACACATGTGTTCAAATGAGGAGAAGAAGCAACATCTCTCTAAATGCTGCTTTTGAGAAAGCCTCTGTGTGGACACTAATGAAAAAACACATCTGTTCAAGCAAGGAGTAGAAGCAACATCTTTATTTATGCTCTGTGTGAGAAAGCATGTATATAGACAATAATAAGAAAAACACATGTGTTCAAACAAGAAGTGGAAGCAACATCTCTCTTAATGTACTGTGTGAGAAAGCATGTGTATTGACACTAAATCTAAATACACATGTATTCAAACAAGGAGTGGAAGCAACATCTCCCTTACTGCTCTTTGGGAGAAAGCATGTGTATGAATGCTGATCAGAAAAACACATATATTCAAATGAAGAGTGGAATCAACATCTCTCTTAATGCTCTATGTGAGAAAGAGTGTATATGGACGCTGATTAGAAAAACACAAGTGTTCAAACAAGGAGGGCAAGCAACATCTCACTTAATGCACTGTGTGAGAAAGAATGTGTATGTAGTATGATGAGAAAAAAATAGTGTTCAAATGAGGAGTGGAAGCAACATCTCCCTAATGTTCTGTTTGAGAAACCGTGTGTATGTACGCCAATGAGAAAAACACATGTGTTCAAAGAAAGATTGGGAGAAACATTTCTCTTCATGCTCTGTGTGAGAAAGTATGTGTATGGACACTAATGACAAAAACACATGTGTTCAAACAAGAAGTGGAAGCAACATCTCTTTTAATGTTCTGTGTGAGAAAGCATGTGTATGGACACTAATGACAAAAACACATGTGTTCACATAAGGAGTGGAAGCAACATCTCCCTTACTGCTCTCTCTTAGAAAGCATGTGTATGAACACTAATGAGAAAAACACATGTGTTGAATCAAGTAGTGGAAGCAACAGCTCTCTTAATGCACTCTGTGAGAAAACATGTGCATGGACACTAAGAAAAACGCACATGTATTCAAACAAGGAGTGGAAGCAACATCTTCCTTACTGCTGTGTGGGAGAAAGCATGTGTATGAATGCTGATCAGAAAAACACATGTGTTCAAATGATGAGTGGAAGCAACATCTCTCTTAATGCACTCTATGAGAAAGCCCGTGTATGGATTCTGATGAGAAAAATACAGGTGTTCAAACAAGAAGTGGAAGAATCATCTCTCTTAATGCTCTCTGTGAGGAAGAATGTGTATGAACACTAATGAGAAAAACACATGTGTTCAAAAAAGGAGTGGAAACAACATCTCTCTAAATGCTCTGTGTGAGAAATCATGTTTATGGACGCTAATGAGAAAAACACATGTGTTGAAACAATAAGTGGAAGCAACATCTCTCGTAAAGCTCTCTGTGAGAAAGCATGTGTATGGATGCTGAGGAGAAAAACACATGTGTTCATATGAGGAGTTGAAGCAATATCTCTCTTAATGCTCTGTGTGAGACAGCATGTGTACGGATGCTGATGTGTAAGACACATGTGTTCAAACGAGGTGTGGAATAAAAATGTATCTTAATTCAGCATGTGAAAAAGCATGTGTATGGACACTAATGAGAAAAACACATGTGTTCAAATACAGAGTGGAGTAAACATTTTTCTTAAGGCTCCATGTGAAAAAGCATGTGTATGGACACTAATGAGAAAAACACATGTGTTCAAAGAGGGAATGGAAGAAACATTTCACTTAACGCTCTGTGTGAGAAAGCATGTGCATGAACACATATGAGAAAAACACATGTTTTCAAAGAAGGAGTGGAAGCAACATCTATCTTAAAACTGTGTGTGATAAAGCATATGTATGGAGACTAAAGAAAACAACACATGTATACATTCAAAGAGTGGAAGCAACAACTCCCTTAATACTCTCTGTGAGAAAGCATGTGTATGGATGCTGGTGAGAAAAACACATGTGTTCAAATGAGGAGAGGAAGCAACATCTCTCTAAATGCTGCTTTTGAGAAAGCCTCTGTATGGACACTAATGAGAAAAACACATCTGTTCAAGCAAGGAGTAGAAGCAACATCTTTATTTATGCTCTCTGTGAGAAATTATGTATATAGACAATAATAAGAAAAACACAGGTGTTCAAACAAGAAGTGGAAGCAACATCTCTCTTAATGTACTGTGTGAGAAAGCATGTGTGTTTACACTAAATAGAAATACACATGTATTCAAACAAGGAGTGGAAGCAACATCTCCCTTACTGCTCTGTGGGAGAAAGCATGTGTATGAATGCTGATCAGAAAAACACATATATTCAAATGAAGAGTGGAATCAACATTTCTCTTAATGCTCTATGTGAGAAAGAGTGTATATGGACGCTGATTAGAAAAACACAAGTGTTCAAACAAGGAGGGCAAGCAACATCTCACTTAATGCACTTTGTGAGAAAGAATGTGTATGTAGTATGATGAGAAACAAACAGTGTTCAAATGAGGAGTGGAAGCAACATCTCCCTAATGTTCTGTTTGAGAAACCGTGTGTATGTACGCTAATGAGAAAAACACATGTGTTCAAACAAGGATTGGGAGAAACATTTCTCTTCATGCTCTGTGTGAGAAATTATGTGTATGGACACTAATGACAAAAACACATGTGTTCAAACAAGAAGTGGAAGCAACATCACCATTTCAATAAATGCTCTGGGTGGGAAAGCTAGTGTATAGACACTAATGAGAAAAACACATGTGTTCAAATGAAGAGTGGAATCAACATCTCTCTTAATGCTCTATGTGAGAAAGAATGTATATGGACGCTGATGAGAAAACCCCATGTATTCAAACAAGGAGTGGAAGCAACATCTTCCTTACTGCTGTGTGGGAGAAAGCATGTGTATGATTGCTGATCAGGAAAACACATGTGTTCAAATGAGGAGTGGAAGCAACATCTCTCTTAATGCACTCTATGAGAATGCCCGTGTATGGATTCTGATGAGAAAAATACATGTGTTCAAACAAGAAGTGGAAGAATCATCTCTCTTAATGCTCTCTGTGAGGAAGAATGTGTATGAACACTAATGAGAAAAACACATGTGTTCAAAAAGGGAGTGGAAACATCACTCTAAATGCTCTGTGTGAGAAAACATGTTTATGGACGCTAATGAGAAAAACACATGTGTTGAAACAATAAGTGGAAGCAACATCTCTCGTAAAGCTCTCTGTGAGAAAGCATGTGTATGGATGCTGAGGAGAAAAACACATGTTTTCATATGAGGAGTTGAAGCAATATCTCTCTTAATGCTCTGTGTGAGACAGCATGTGTACGGATGCTGATGGGTAAGACGCATGTGTTCAAACGAGGTGTGGAATAAAAATGTATCTTAATGCAGCGTGTGAAAAAGCATGTGTATGGACACTAATGAGAAAAACACATGTGTTCAAAGAGGAAGTGGAAGAAACATTTCGCTTAATGCTCTGTGTGAGAAAGCATGTGCATGAACACCTATGAGAAAAACACATGTGTTCAAAGAAAGATTGGAAGCAACATCTCTCTTAAAACTGTGTGTGATAAAGCATGTGTATGGACACTAAAGAGAAAAACACATGCATTCATTCAAAGAGTGGAAGGAACAACTCCCTTAATACTCTCTGTGAGAAAGCATGTGTATGAATGCTGATGAGAAAAACACATGTGTTCCAATGAGGAGAGGAAGCAACATCTCTCTAAATGCTGCTTGTGAGAAAGCCTCTGTATGGACACTAATAAGAAAAACACATGTGTTCAAACAAGGAGTGGAAACAACATCTCCATTTCAGTAAATGCTCTGTGTGGGAAAGCTTTTGTATAGACACTAATGAGAAAAACACATGTGTTCAAATGAGGAGAGGAAGCAACATCTCTCTAAATGCTGCTTTTGAGAAAGCCTCTGTATGGACAAAAATGAGAAAAACACATGTGTTCAAACAAGGAGTGGAAGCAACATCTCTCTTAATGTCCTGTGTGGAAAAGCATGTGTATGGACACTAATGACAAAAACACATGTGTTTAAACATGAAGTGGAAGCAACATATCCATTTCAGTAAATGCTCTCTGTGAAAAGCTTGTCCATAGGCACTAATGAGAAAAACACATGTGTTCAAATGAGGAGAGGAAGCAACATCTCTCTAAATGCTGCTTTTGAGAAAGCCTCTGTATGGACACTAATGAGAAAAACACATGTGTTCAAACAAGGAGTGTAAGCAACATCCCTCTTCATGTATTGTGTGAGAAAGCATGTGTATGGACACTAAATAGAAATACACATGTATTAAAATAAGGATTGGAAGCAACATCTCCCTTACTGCTCTGTGGGAGAAAGCATGTTTATGAATGCTGATCAGAAAAACACATGTGTTCAAATGAAGAGGGGAATCAACATCTCTCTTAATGCTCTATGTGAGAAAGAGTGTATAAGGACGCTGATGAGAAAACCCCAAGTGTTCAAAAAAGGAGGGGAAGCAACATCTCACTTAATGCACTGTGTGAGAAAGAATGTGTATGTAGTATGATGAGAAAAAATAGTGCTCAAATGAGGAGTGGAAGCACCATCTCCCTAATGTTCTGTTTGAGAAACCATGTGTATGAACCCTAATGAGAAAAACACATGTGTTCAAACAAGGAGTGGGAGAACCATCTCTCTTCATGCTCTGTGTTATAAAATATGTGTATGGACACTAATGACAAAAACTCATGTGTTCAAACAAGAAGTGGAAGCAACATCTCCATTTCAATAAATGTTCTGTGTGGGAAAGCTTGTGTATAGACACTAATGAGAAAATCACATGTGTTCAAATGAGGAGAGGAAGCAACAACTCTCTAAATGCTGCTTTTTAGAAAGCCTCTGTATGGACACTAAGGAGAAAAACACAGGTGTTCAAACAAGGAGTGGAAGCAACATCTCTCTTAATATTCTGTGTGAGAAAGCATGTGCATGGACACTAATGACAAAAACACATGTGTTCACACAAGGAGTAGAAGCAACATCTTTCTTACTGCTCTCTGTTAGAAAGCATGTGTATGGACACTAATGAGAAAAACACATGTGTTGAATCAAGTAGTGGAAGCAACATCTCTCTTAATGCACTCTGTGAGAAAGCATGTGCAAGGACACTAAGAAAAACGCACATGTATTCAAACAAGGAGTGGAAGCAACATCTCCCTTACTGCTCTGTGGGAGAAAGCATGTGTATGAATCCTGATTAGAAAAACACATGTGTTCAAATGAAGAGTGGAATCAACATCAATAAGAGGAAGCAACATCTCCATTTCAATAAATGCTCTGTGTGGGAATTCTTGTGTATAGACACTAATGAGAAAAACACATGTGTTCAAAGACAGAGAGGAGGAAACATTTCTCTTAAGGCTCCATGTGAAAAAGCATGTGTGTGGACACTAATGAGAAATACACATGTGTTCAGACAAGGAGTGTGAGAAACATCTGTCTTCATGCTCTGTGTGATAAAATATGTGTATGGACACTAATGACAAAAACACATGTGTTCAAAGAAGTAGTGGAAGCAACATCTCTCTTAAAACTCTGTGTGATAAAGCATGTGTATGGACACTAAAGAGAAAAACACATGTATTGATTAAAAGAGTGGAAGCAACAACTCCCTTAATACTCTCGGTGAGAAAGCCTCTGTATGGACCCTAATGAGAAAAACACATGTGTTCAGACAAGGAGTGGAAGCAACATCTCTTAATGTTCTGTGTGAGAAAGCATGTGTATGGATGCTGATGAGAAAAACACATGTGTTCAAATGAAGAGAGCAAGCAACATCTCTCTAAATGCTGCTTTTGAGAAAGCCTCTGTATGGACACTAATGAGAAAAACACATGTGTTCAAACACGGAGTGGAAGCAACATCTCTTAATGTTCTGTGTGAGAAAGCATGTGTATGGACACTAATAACAAAAACACATGTGTTCAAACAAGAAGTGGAAGCAACATCTCCATTTCAATAAATGCTCTGTGTGTGAAAGCTTGTGTATAGACACTAATGAGAAAAACACATGCGTTCAAATGAGGAGAGGAAGCAACATCTCTCTAAATGTTGCTTTTGAGAAAGCCTCTGTATGGACACTAATGAGAAAAACACATGTGTTCAAACAAGCAGTGGAAGCAACATCTCTCTTAATGTTCTGTGTGATAAAGCATGTGTATGGACACTAATGACAAAAACACATATGTTCAAACAAGACGTGGAAGCAACATCTCCATTTCAATAAATGCTCTGTGTGGGAAAGCTTGTGTATAGACACTAATGAGAAAAACACATGTGTTCAAATGAGGAGAGGAAGCAACATCTCTCTCTAAATGCTGCTTTTGAGAAAGCCTTTGTATGGACACTAATGAGAAAAACACATGTGTTCAAACAAGGAGTGGAAGCAACATCTCCCTTTGTTCTGTGTGAGAAAGCATGTGTATGGACACTAATGACAAAAACACATGTGTTCAAACAATAAGTGGAAGAAACATCTCCATTTCAATAAATCTCTGTGTGGGAAAGCTTGTGTATAGACACTAATGAGAAAAACACATGTGTTCAAATGAAAAGAGGAAGCAACATCTCTCTAAATGCTGCTTTTGAGAAAGCCTCTGTATGGACACTAATGAAAAAAACACATCTGTTCAAGCAAGGAGTAGAAGCAACATCTTTATTTATGCTCTGTGTGAGAAAGCATGTATATTGACAATAATAAGAAAATCACATGTGTTCAAACAAGAAGTGGAAGCAACATCTCCCTTACTGCTCTTTGGGAGAAAGCATGTGTATGAATGCTGATCAGAAAAACACATGTGTTCAAATGAAGAATGGAATCAACATCTCTCTTAATGCTCTATGTTTGAAAGATTGTATATGGACGCTGATTAGAAAACCCCAAGTGTTCAAACAAGGAGGGGAAGCAACATCTCACTTAATGCACTGTGTGAGAAAGAATGTGTATGTAGTATGATGAGAAACAAATAGTGTTCAAATGAGGAATGGAAGTAACATCTCCCTAATGTTCTGTTTGAGAAACTGTGTGTATATATGCTAATGGGAAAAACACAAGTGTTCAAAAAAGAGTGGTAGAAACATCTCTCTTCATGCTCTGTGTGAGAAAGTATGTGTATGGACACTAATGACAAAAACACATGTGTTCAAACAAGAAGTGGAAGCAACATCTCCATTTCAATAAATGTTCTGTGTGGGAACGCTGTGTATAGACACTAATGAGAAAAACACATATGTTCAAAGAGAGAGTGGAGGAAACATTTCTCTTAAGGCTCCATGTGAAAAAGCATGTGTATGGACACTAATGACAAAAACACATGTGTTCAAACAAGGAGTGGAGGCAACATCTCTCTTAATGTTCTGTGTGAGAAAGCATGTGTATGGACACTAATGATAAAAACACATGTGTTGAATCTAGTAGTGCAAGCAACATCTCTCTTAATGCACTCTGTGAGAAAGCATGTGCATGGATATTAAGAAAAACGCACATGTATTCAAACAAGGAGTGTAAGCAACATCTCCCTTACTGCTCTGTGGGAGAAAGCATGTGTATGAATGTTGATCAGAAAAACACATGTGTTAAAATGAGGAGTGGAAGCAACATCTCTCTTAATGCACTCTGTCAGAAAGCCCTTGTATGGATTCTGATGAGTAAAATACATGTGTTCAAACAAGAAGTGGAAGAATCATGTCTCTTAATGATCTCTGTGAGGAAGAATGTGTATGAACACTAACGAGAAAAACACATGTGTTCAAACAAGGAGTGGAAACAACATCTCTCTAAATGCTCTGTGTGAGAAATCATGTTTATGGACGCTAATGAGAAAAACACATGTGTTGAAACAAGGAGTGGAAGCAACATCTCTCGAAAGCTCTCTGTGAGAAAGCATGTGTATGGATGCTGAGGAGAAAAACACATGTGTTCATATGAGGAGTTGAAGCAATATCTCTCTTAATGCTCTGTGTGAGACAGCATGTGTACGGATGCTGATGGGTAAGACACATGTGTTCAAACTAGGTGTGGAATCAAAATCTATCTTAATGCAGCATGTGAAAAAGCATGTGTATGGACACTAATGAGAAAAACACATGTGTTCAAAGAGAGAGTGGAAGAAATATTTCCCTTACGGCTCCATGTGAAAAAGCATGTGTATGGACTCTAATGAAAAAAACAAATGTGTTCAGAGAGGGAGTGGAAGAAACATTTCGCTTAATGCTCTGTGTGAGAAATCATGTGCATGAACACATATGAGAAAAACACATGTGTTCAAAGAAGGAGTGGAAGCAACATCTCTCTTAAAACTGTGTGTGATAAAACATGTGTATGGACACTAAAGAGAAAAACACATGTATTCATTCAAAGAGTGGAAGCAACAACTCCCTTAATACTCTCTGTGAGAAAGCATGTGTATGGATGCTGATGAGAAAAACACATGCGTTCAAACAAGGAGTGGAAACAACATCTCTCTAAATGCTCTGTGTGAGAAATCATGTTTATGGACGCTAATGAGAAAAACACATGTGTTGAAACAAGGAGTGGAAGCAACATCTCTCGTAAAGCTCTCTGTGAGAAAGCATGTGTATGGATGCTGAGGAGAAAAACACATGTGTTCATATGAGGAGTTGAAGCAATATCTCTCTTTTTTTTCTTTATTTTGTATTTATCAAAAAAAACAGTAAAAAGAATGTAAAATGCATAAGAGTTAACAATAACTATACAGAGGATAAGAATCATAAGCATAGTTTATCAAGGGTAGAAATACAAATAAGATTGCTACACATATATTTTCTTTGTGTTCAGCTTTCCCTATATATCCTTATTCAAGGTCTCTTCCCCCTCCCAACACATCTGGTCATTTTTCTTCTCTGCAACTGCCCATCTCCTCCCTGGGCAGGGAGCAGACAGTCCTATGGTCCCACTGACCCAATAATGCTTAGATCAG
>PVIH01027327.1:0-17162 GCA_004025045.1 Sigmodon hispidus | reverse complement strand
GCACATTCACACTCCAAAGGTATTAGCTCAACTATGTTCATAGCAGCATTATTTGTAATAGCAAGAACCTGGAAACAACCTAGATGTCCCTCAACTGAAGAATGGATTAACAAACTGTGGTACATCTACACAATGGAATACTACTCAGCAGTAAGAAAAAACGATATCCTAAAATTCACAGGCAAATGGATGGATTTGGGGAATATCCTCCTAAGTGAGGTATCACAATCTCAGAGAGATAAGCAGGGGATGTACTCACTCACTAGTGGTCTCTAAACAAACAAACAAGAAAAAAAAAGCCAAACATGCCCAAGCGGCAAACCACAACCACTGAACATCTTGGGATCAGAAACACCCTGGACTGACCCTTCGAACCCCACTCCAACTATAGGAATACCAGACTCATTCTTGAGGGAGGGGGGACAAAACTGGATTTAGCCAGGAGTGGAGACTGATCCAAGCATTATTGGATCAGTGGGACCATAGGACTGTCTGTTCCCTGCCCAGGGAAGGGATGGGGAGTTGCAGAGAAGAGAAATGTCAAGATGTTGTGGGAGGGGGAAGGGACCTTGAATGAGGATATACAGGGATGGGAAAAAAAATTTTCAGAGGGAAAGCTGAACACATAGTAAATATATGTGTAGCAATCTTATTTGCATTACCACGCTTGATAAGTCATGCTTATTATTCTTATCCTGTTCATGGTTATTGTTACCTTTTCCTCATTTTAAATTCATGTTACTGTTTTTTTGTTAAATACAAAATAAAGAAGGAAAAAAAAGAAAAAAAGAAAAAAACTGCAAAATAAAATGACAGATATCTTGAAAAAAAAAAAAAGAGACAACACTATTTTTTTTTTTTTTAAGATTGGAGTTCAATTCCCAATGTCTACCTTCATTGTTTCACAACCATTTGCAATTCCAGTTTCAAGTTGGGTGTTCTCTGGCCACTATTGTCACCTCAAATTCATATGTGCATGCACATGTGCACACACACATACACACAAAATTTTAAAAATTATTCTTAAAAAATACAAAATTGTTAGTATTTCTCAAAAGTCACATTCATCTCCAAACTTTACATTATTTATTTTACTTCATGCAGAATTGTGCTTTATTAATCTAAATGTCATTATAACAATCTAAAATTAGAGAAAATAGACAGTTTTACTGTATGTCTTCATTATAGAAATGATTACCATTAATATAATTTAAATTGTAAAACTTCTAATTTCACAAATCCTTTAACAGTGAAAAAAGAAACTCAGAAATTATTCTTTTAACTAAAAATTCCAAGTGCTAGATTATTATTGGTAATTATAAGATATGATGAGCAGTTCAACAATATACATTTCTGAAAAGTTGAGGTAAGAAAGGAAAGAGAGAGCTAGAGAAGAAAATTGAATCACATCCAACTCTGGATTATAGAGTGCTTTGATTTATATTTACTTTGTATTGTTAGAGAGAAAGATGTATGCATATATAAATGCATATTTTATAAACTGCCTATACATGTGTCTAATTAATATATGCTTATGTAAATGCATACTCTACACATGTACATATAAAATGCTCTTACCAACGGGCTCCTCACAGTTTGTTAACAGAGATAAACAACAGTCGAAACATACACATGTTTATTGACACATCTTATTTACAAAATTTTCTAGCTTGGGACACTGTTGAATGCTTAGTTTTGCATTTTTCTCCTTAGGTGCTATGTAATCCACCCATATTCCTATTTGCAGAGGATTGTGTACCCATTATCTTGCATTAGAATGAGGTATAAGTCTGTTCTGAAACTTACCTACTAGTTAATACAGTCAAAACAGATATAAATCCTCTCCACTTTTTCAACAAAAATACCAAGGTACAGAGGGACCCCAGGAGGCACATTAAAACTAACTCAGAAGAAAGATATGTGGCCTGGAAAGTTATGGCAAGGGCTTGGTTAGGAGGAGAACTCAGCTCCAATCATTTTAGTACTTTTTATATTTTCAAATAATGATTTTTTTGTTTGTCTTAAAAAATATCTTCAGGGTCATAGCAACATAGAGTACAAGGAAAAGATTATTACTTTTACAAATCCCATATTGCTACACATATTAATGCCCCTAAAGTTTTGCTTCCATAATTCCTGGACTATTTATTCACTATTGGTTGCTTGTTCTTTTGTTTTTTAAAATTCCAATGTGAATTTTAGGCTTAATATTATCATAACTGTTTCTTGGCAGATGGGCTTCTCATAGTAGAAGTGTATTATATCCAGCCTTACATGCCTTGTGTCTGTCAAAGTATTTTACACACTGTGGTTGAGAAATGAAATATATGTTAAATGACTAAACACAGCTGGAAGACAGCAGATGGGTGTCCTCCAGAAGCATAGCTTAAATTCCACACATACTTCTGACAACTAAGCACACTACCTGAGTTGGTAAACGTGGGTTGCCAACTTGATTGAATTCAGATGCTGAAAATTAGTAAGGCACACTTTGATGTGTGGTGCATGGGCTAGTGAACTAAAGGAAAGAAAGACCTGTCCTGAATGTGTGTGTCCTGGTCAAATAGGTTAGGGTCTGGATAGAACAAAAGGAAGAAAGAGGTTGCTTTTGTGGATGCTTTCTTTTTATGTGGATGCATTGTTTGATGGCTGCCTTGCTCTGTGTAGATTTTAAATGTGAACTTTCACCAGTGACTCTCAAGGGATGCTTAAGACCTACATCTCTAGATTGGCTGTGTCTATCATTGATTCGTCTTATGCTGCTTCCAGTTTCCTGGATAGTTCAGCTCCTAGTTTTCCTGGATCCCCACTGTATGGAAAATCATTTTGTGACTATTCAGCTCCAGTTATTGTCAGAAAGAATTTTCTTTGTTATAAGTATGTAGACAACTTATTGTTTCTGTTCCTCTGGTAAACTGTGGATAGACATAATTGTTTTTCACAAAAACAAAAAATACAAAAACATGGACACTAAGAGCATATGCTATATTTATAGTAGCCTTTATTACAAAAATCTCTATAGTATATATTGAAACAAGTCCTGGTCTCCTGGCAGGTAGCTTATTTTCAATTTTTGGCACAAAATTTAAAAGTGATCTTCACTCTCAGATCTGTAATTTACTCAATTTAATATTTTTTCCTTAGGAAGAATTTATGTCTATCTCATTTCTTCATAATCAACAAATTTTAAAACTAAATGAGTAGAGTTTATTTTTAGGCTAAAAATAAAAATCTCAATTTCAAACAGAAATATTTAAATTAATGAAACTTTGCCATGTAATGGATAACATTGGAAACAATTAAGATTTTATTTGAAGTTGAAAGTTAAATTTACAGAGCTAGGCATGTGTGTGCTATGGACATACATGATATATAGTCAAGATGTATGTATATTATATATACACATTTATATCACATATGTTGAAGTCAATAATACCATTATTATAAGGTACTTTCTTTTTTTTAACATTAGTGTCTCTGCATTTGATATACAACCCCGTCACTTTCTGATGAAGATACATGCTGAGAGACTGTTAGAATTCACTGTTATATATTCTACAGTGGATTTGCACACATGAGGACAGACTGCTAAAGCATAACAAGATGATCTTTAGGATGGATTTGAGCACATCCACTTAGATTAAGCTTGTTTTCTTTCTTATACTACTCTGAAATTTCATCTTACATGTAGCTGGTAAGTGATAAGAGACTTCAAAGTCTGCCTTCCAGTAAATGTTGCCCTCATAATTAAATTGCTTGGATGGTTTCTTTTTGTGTTTTTCTCTCCATAACGCTGATTTAATCATCTTCAGCATATAGTGTCCTGTTGGCAGATTTCCCACGTGTGCTGTGTGCTTGTAAATGGAAGGTTATATGCTAATGGATGCTTGTTGCAGAATTGGAGCTCTGAGATATGTATTCCTTACAGCAAAGCTTGTTTCACAGGTTTATGGGACACCCTTTATACCAAGTTGTTGCACATTTTACCTGACCATGGAAAGACTAGGCTAAACATATGCAGTCTTTTTGGTGACCTCATAGGGTTTTGTGTGCTTTATTTAATTTCCTATACTATCTATCACCCTCTGATATTCATCAGAATTGCATTCTACAATTGAGTGGACCCTTGCAATCCATGGATTTAAGATTTGTTGCTTCAATGACTTATAGGAAAACCATAACATTCATGACTTGTGTTGCCTATATGCTGAGGCTTTTGTTTGTGTTCTATGTCCTTGTGGCTGGTATGAGAGGTAAAGACATGATACTGTAACTTAGCCTGGTTAACTGTGCTGTGAGCCAGAACCACCACGAATCTCTTTCTCTCAGCTTGTCATCAGGTATGCAGGAACCTTCATTAGAGTTCTTAAGGAGTTATTTAAATGCATCATTACATTCAGCAGATTTATGTGAGAAATTATATGCTGTAGTGACATTTACACATGTGGGAGTTTGCAAAGGTCTTTTGACATCTCCCTGGTGAATGCTACAAATCCATGGCATATGCTATATTAAACAGACTGTAGTTTGCTTCCTCCATATTAGGGATTATCTCCAAAGGTACTGGTTTTATAATGAGGATCTGGGAAACCCAGAATCTAGCAAACTCATTCAAGATAATTTTTCTTCACACAACTAAAATGGAAATCACATTGTTGGTGCAATTGAACAGTATCCAGGCATTTCTTTTCCATTACTAACAGTTGTGTAAACAAAAATGCTGGAAGTGAAGGCATCAGGAAAGTATGAGCCCAGTGGCACTAGCCTTTAATTCCAGCACCAGGAAGGCAGAGATAAGTGCATCTCTTTGAGTTAGAAGCCAGCTTGCTCTATAGAACAAGTTCCATAGGGCATGGTGCTTCATAACTGTTTATACCTCAGTAGTACCTTTTCAACCTCAGAAATCATCACTTTATCTTATGTTGTCAAGAATATGAGATCTACTCAATTAACACAATTTTAAGCATACAAGACAGCATCATTAACTCTAGGCACAATGCTTTAGGGAGATTACAAGAATTTATTCATATAACTATAACTTGGTATAATTATAAAGCAAAGGATCAAAAGAACTACTTCTTTTTATCTCTGTAAGTTTTTAAAATTTTTCTAAACAACCTTTATAATAGTCAAATAACAATAATAATTTGACTTTGTTATATATTTTTAAGGCAATTTAAAAATAAGATTTATTTATTTATTTTTTTCTAATTTAACTTTTTAATGATTGTTTGTGAATTTCACATCACGCATCTTCATTCTACCATCTACCTGTCCCTTCTTATCCACCTTCTGCTCTTGTATCCTCCCCCAGCAAAGATTAAACAAAATAAAATTTAAAGATGAGATAAGAAACAAAACACCCACTTCTTGGATCCACCTTTTAACTGTTGAGCCATTTCTCCAGCCTCTTGGATCCACCTTAAAGAAGCAAACAGAATTGGGAAGAGGTTTGGGAGATATTCATATAAGATAAATAAACTGTTGTTGATATATATGATTATTTAACCTATAATTAATTGTGACTTTGTTTCATAGTTTTGGAGTAAAATTACTGCTTATACTTAATTTTTACTTTTAGTTTATTTATACCCCAAATTCTATACCAGTCTTACTTTTCAACATTTAACTATGTGATAAATTCAGTAAGAATCATTTGCTTCCCTTCATACCTTGTCTTTGAATGTTGCCAAACAATTTCCTTATTCAATAAGTTTTTGATACATTTGACACAGCCAAATCTTTCAATGTGATGACTTTTTACTATGAGAAGAACTAAGTGTCCTGTCTTTTGGTTCTATAAAGAAAATTATATATAACAGAACTGAAATCAAGTCAGGAACAGAGAAGGTCCTACAGCACCCTAGGCATGTTAGCATCTGTTCCATTAGTGAGACATCTTTATGCATACAGTCCATGAAACCATCTGCCTGCCAAAAGGCCTGAAAGGATACGGTATTGTTTTAAGCTACTGTAGTTAGAGTAGATTGGTAAAACAGTAACCTAGTAGATTGACAAATATGTTATTAACAAGAAACAAAGAATACATAACTCTTTTAAAATAATCTTTATGAAGGATTCAGTTATGCATCTTCTGTTGCCTGTATTAAATTAACACTGAATAAATAAATACCTTGTCTGTAAGTCTTTAAGGTAATTCAGTTAACTGAGAACCAAACATGGTACCTTTATGAAACAGAACTTACAAGAGGGGAGAGACTAGTGATTTCCCATTCTCTATATGCACACTGACAGAAGAGTACGTGAGTATTCAATCCAGAAAGAGTGGCCATCTCAGAGGCATTCTAAGTCTGCATTCATTTTGGAATTGATGACTATAGAACTGAGAAATTTATTTTCTACTTGTTACACAATGAAACTTGCAATATTTTGTTATTGAAATATCATAAAACAAATAAATTTTCTCAATAAATTTTAGCTCTAGTAAATTTGTCCTGAACAACATCCTCCCACATAAATTCTTGATATAAAAACATTTCTTTGTTGGTGGTAATGGAAAAAAACTGGAGTGTGATATGTGCTTAGGAGGAAAGAAAGAGATGGAAATTGAAATAACAAAAGATATTTCTCTTTGATTTCTCCTCAGAGGAGCTAGTATTTATGAATGGAGACAAAGGAAATGAGGGGACCAGGTCAATAAGATGCCAAATCCCTTGAACTTCACGTAACAAATATATTCAATATATGCAATCTACCTCATATCAAATATGGAGACTTTTCTAAACACAGGTTAGCAATTAGGGGTAATGGAAAGATAGCTACAAACAAATGTAAATCACAGAGATACATGTATTATTGTTAGAGTTGACATTCTTTTCAGTCTACTATTATACAAAATTCTTTACTAGAATCTTATTGCTTATCATTTCAGGTAATAAAAGCTCACATATGTCAGAATAAAGTAACTGAAATATTTGCATTGACTCTGGACGTAACCATATACATATACATGGTTTATAGACAGACCCACCTCTGTTCCCCCTCTCTTCCCTCTTCCTAGTCATTCCTCACCTTCCCACCACCCCATCCTGCCATCCCTTCTTCAGAAAGAGAGTAAGAATTCCCAGCAAGAGCCAAGGCACTCTGTCATACACATTTGAGTTAAGATCATGCCCCTTCCCCCAGTATCAAGGCTGAGATAGGTGTTCCTCTATAGGGAATGGGCTCCAAGAAGCCAGTTTATGCACTAGGAATAAATTCTGTTCCCACTGCCAGAGGTCCCACAAACTTCCCACACTATTATACTGTCATCCACGTTCAGGGGGTTTAATTCAGTCCCATGTGGGCTCCCCAGTTGTCATTTCAGACTTAGTGAGTTCCCAGTAGCTTGTTTCTGTGAGTTCCCTTATCATGATCTTGACCATTTTGCACAAATTATCTCTCCTCCCTCTCTTTAGCTGGACTGAGCTCAACTCAGTGCTTAGTGATGGATCTCATCTGCTTCCATCATTTGCTAAATGAAGGTTCTGTAATGACGATTAGAGTTATCATTCACTTGATTATAGGAGAAGGCAAGATTAGGCACCTTCCACTATTGCTTAGACTATTAGCTAGGGTCATTTTCATGAGTTCTTGGGTCTTTCCATTGCACCATGTTTCTCTCTAACCCCACAATGGCTCCTTCTATCAAGATATCTATAAAATAGATATCTTCCTAGAATCTTATCATTCTGGCATCCTGATTTTGGAGTGAGTTTCTATCTTGGTGATATAAAGTTCTAATTTGTTAAGAAACCAGTATAATTTGCTCTTATGGGATCCCTTGAAGCCAGTGGTATGTCTTCTATCCATTTCAGGCATATTCCATTATCACTATGCTGAATTGTCCTTCTGCAGCTGAGGTTCTTTACACTTAGAAGGCAGTATTGATTTTCCTTGGGATTTTTTTTTTCCTGCAGCATTCCACGTGCCTGGTGCTTACTTATATATGCTGTACCTAACTGTGAGTTGCTGTCAGCTGCACCTGTCTCTGACACTCTTTTCCCTTGCTTCCTTGTAGCTTTTCACTTCACCATCTAGATGATAAACATGCTTTTGTTCAGCATGTTTTGTTGTTATTTTCCCTGCAATTCTTGTTCTTTTTCAAGTTTTCCACCCTTCTTTGTAGAGTTTTAAGCCTGGTGCATAGTAAGTCCCTTTCAACAAGACTGGTTCCTTCTAGAATTCCACATAACTTGTCCATTTATGTTTATCTTCATCCTTCAGGGTCAGCTTATGTATCACCCATACAGATAAACTTTGCCTTTTCATTGAGCTAGAAAATGGTCATCTTCCCCAAGTTTTTTCTCCTCATTCTCCCAGCTTCACACACTCCATCATCACTTCCCCTATCTCCCCAAGAAGTAGAACAGGCAAAAGTGTCATATGTACACCCACTCCCAATGTTAGAAGTCTCACAAGAGCACCTAGCTAGTAACAGCCATAGCATATATGCTGAAGATTTGGTGTGAACCCTCATAGGACCCTGTTTGTGGCTTTAATGTCTGTGAGCCAATGTGAATCCTGTTTAGTAGATTCTGAGGGTCAGATTCTCCTGTTGGTCTCCTTTCTCTCTGACTTCTACATTCTTTCCTCTCCCTCTTCCACAGGGTCCCCTGATCTCTGAAGGCAGTGATACCTTTATAAGAGTGATGAAGAAAGACTCATTTCTCCCATGATGAGATGGGGCACTCAGAAAAATAGTTGTTACTTTTTGGACTGTCAAAAATGGCATTTTCTATAATCAAATATGTTTATACATAACTTGACTCAGCTGATATTAACATCTCAGGAGAAGTCTAGGGGGAGGACTTTCAGATTTGCAGTGATGAAACAAAAGCACTCATCACTATGAAGAACTCTTCTACTTCTGGTGCACATCACTTCTTTATTACTGAGAAAATCAACTTTTTAAATGCATTTCAGGAACACCAATTCTGTAGGATACATAACTGTTGATCTACCTGGTAAACTGATTACAAAAATTATATTCTCAAGTTACAAAGGCTTGGAAAATGAGGCCATCTTTATTGAAATTTATAATTTAGTTGAGCATCCTAAAGGTTTATGTAAGTTATGGAGCTTAATAGTCACATTAAGAGAAGAAAAACATGCCTAAATTTATTTAGCCATCCATTCTGAGCTTCTTTAGTCAATGTATAGATTGATAACATAACTGCTTCATAATATGGTTAAGGGGAAGAGGTTTATTGTATATATTACAGAAAGAACAGACAGAGGCATTTGACAGACTCCAGGGAGAGAGTATGATCATAGCAAAAATAGCAGGGTTATAAGGAGAATGAGTAGCTGGGGAAGAGAAGCCTGTGAGCTGGTAGAGGAGGAGGTGAGAAGGGCAGGGAGGCTAGCTTGGACTTTGAAATGGATACCAGGCACTGTGAAACTAAGGGAGTCTGGAGGTCAGCTTGCTCTGTGGTATGCTAATAAGCAGCTAAAATAGTCATTTATTCCTTCTGCCAGTGATAAGGGAAATGACTCCCTTTGGTAGAGGGGAATCAGCCTCACAAGTTAGAAAGGAATGCTGGCTTTTATCTAACCACTGAAAATCCTCTTACATTCCAGGTTAAGAGTATTTCTGGATATTTGAATTGCCTTTGGGAATTTGGAGAAATGAAATTTCCTTTGGATGTGACAGTCAATGATAGGATTATTCACTGAATCTGAAAGTCTATATTTCCTTTCTTTTCTTTCAGATTATAACCAAATAAGATACCTGAATACATTCCAGGTTAAAGAAATACTTTAATGTGGAGTGTCAAGAATCACTTGTATAGACAATCATTCAAAATATGGTGTGCCTTTTAGGGAATGCATTTGAGTATGTATGAAACAACGCCAACCATAATAAGTCCCAGCATTTGGGGGAAGATGAACAATGCCTTTTGCTCTGCCTGAGCCAATGCCCTTGGCCTAGCTTCAGGCCACTACATCAGCCTTTTTTCCTTGACCTGCCAGAAAACTCTTTTCTTTCTCTTTTTACTATTCAAATTCCTGGCAACTGTGGGGCTTCAATCAATTGGCAGATGGTAAAATATTGTTGCCCTAGAGCAAGTCACAGGTCTTATCATGCTTTTCCCATTAGTGACTGAAGAAAAAAAGAATCTTTTAATGTGAGCATGTGCTCTGTTTGGACTGTGTGTGAGCATTATTCTTTCCCCTCTTATGGTAAATATTATTCTCTCATAACCAAGACAAATGAAAGAAAAAAATCGAAAAAAAAAATGAAAGCAGAATAAAAGTCTATGTTTTAGTACACAGTTTAGTTTATTACTATGAGATTTTACAAAGCAGAAGTAGAATTATGGGCCCTGATCTCAGTTCTAATCCTTAAGTTGTTAATTGAAAAACATTTTAGATTTAGATAAACATAAAAAGAATTTAAATATTAGCTTATTCTTTTTTATTAGCTATGTGATTTTGGACAAAATAGTCTTAATGTTTTACATGTAAAAGAGCAAGACTAAAGAGGTATCTCAGTGGTTAGAAATACTTTATACCGTTGCAAAGAATAGTGGTTCTGTTCCTTGTACTCACATGCTAATTCTCTTATATTTATGGTTGTGAGCCTAGCCTTTAACGGCTGAGCCATCTCTCCAGCCCTAATTCTCAACAATCTGTAATTCTAAGGGAAACATCAAACTCTTTTGTGTCCTATAAATACTAGACAAACAACTGGTGCATATACATATATGTAGTCAAACACTCAGACACATAATATCAAAATTAAAATAAATAAGCCTTTAAAAGATGGAGAATTATTACATTTTTTCTAAATAAATTAATGGCACTACTTATCCACATTTTTATGATTAAGGTATTGGCAGGAATGGCATACTAATAATAATGCTTCTACCACATCTTATGTTAAGTGCTTTCCTAAACATTTGCTCAATTTATCTACATTGCACATAACGTTGACACATGGTATCATCCGGCATCTAGTGGTGAGAAACTAAGCCCAACACAGTGAGTCTATACCTCTATCTGCTCTACTGTAATGTCAGAGCTACAGAATAGAAATGATTATATGTGCCCAAACTTTACAGTCTTCAGTGCAGTTAGACATTAGTTCCTTTATGATTTCCCAGAATGTAAAGTCAAGCTCTTTAGCCACTTGGAGATACTGATGCAAATGGTCATGATTTAGCAGATGGATACAAATCAATTCAGTTCTCTGGGAAGACATGACTGCTTGTCCAATAGTCTGTTTCTTGTACAAAGATGGTCCCAATGTCACATATCAAAAATTATCATTTCCTGCAATGAATATCCAAGGTGATACATTTATATAGGTATAATAATATGTTAGATAATCAACCTTTGATTATTTACGGCTCAGGTAAAGGAAAAAGAATTTGGCTTAAGCTATGATATAACAGAGATCTAGTTTATTTTTCAAGCAATTAATCAATCAGCATTTAAAGTATTTCATTTCTTGTTAGCTTCAGTTTTTATAAAAATCTTAAAATCTGTCACATTTCATCTTGTTATATATTTATATCTTTTGGTCTGTTGTATTAGGATTAGAATAGAATGAAAAAAGAAAAGGAAGAGTCAAAAGCTCTGAGGTTGACCTACTGCTATAAGCAGAAGTTTCTCTCCTCTGCACCTGTTCCCAAATACCCAGCAACTGCTTCCCAAATAATTGACTTTGAGGCTTAATATTACTTATAAATGCTTTGCTGGTAGCTCAGGTTTATTACTAGCTAGCTGTTACACTTAACCCATAATTCTTATCTATGTTTAGCTACATAAATACCTTCTCTCAGTATGGCATTAGCATCTTACTTCCTCTGCTTCTGGCTGGTGACCCCCCTCTTCCCCAGCATTCTTAGTTTGGTTGCCTGGCCTATAGTTCCTGCCTGGCTACTGACCAATCAGCATTTTATTAAACCAATTTGTGTGACACATTTTTACAGTGTACAAGAAAATTATTCCATAGCATACTACTTTCTTTTTCTGTCGCTTGGCTTTAAAATATAACTTTTATGCTAATTCTCTTTATTTAAAAGACCAACAAATCATTGGATGAGTCAATTGTATAATATAATTATATATAAATTAATAAAAATACAAGCACAAAGTATATTTTTTGAAATATATTTTTTTTCATTTTAGAAAAAGTAGCTGGCTCAATTTTTATTGTACCTGTGTGAGCAAATGCCTTAGATATGCATGTTTTATTGTTGCAAAAATACAGTGTAGAGAACTAATACACATTGCTGGCTGAAAGATTCTGGGTTCTAGGGTTAGACCCAGGCATTCAGTTTAGGTATCCAGTAAATAAGACTTGTCCTGGCTTACCCAGACATGCCCAGGTTTCCCCGTCCCTCCCCACACAAGCACAAGCCTGTGACCAGGCAGATAGTAAAAGGTTGCTAAGAAACCATCAGATAACAAGAAGCTACGTGATCAGGACGGCATACCACAAGAAGCCTGTAATCAGAGACTCCCCCTCCCAGCAAGCAACTGTTTCTTCCTGCCATTTCTCCCCGCCACTAAGCCCTCATCCAATAAGTAAGAGTTGTTGTTTAAATGAGCAAATGATTTCTCTGTTTTCCCTATAACCACGCCTTTTGCTTCTGTAAACCTGCTTCCCGCTTCCCCTATGCTATAAAAAGTCCCTGAACAAAGCCTCATTGCGCCAGTTAGCTCCCCAAGTTACTGCCACCCGGAGGTACCTTTGCCCCCATTAAACCTCTTGCTGTTGCATCTGAATGGTCTGGGTTCGTTCTTCGGGTCTTGGGGTCTCATACTGAAGGAAAGTCCTCCGTGGAGGTCTTTCATTTTGGTGCGTTGGCCGGGAATTGAGACCTCTGCCCACGGACTGCCGACCCACCATCAGGAGGTAAGCTGGCCAGCGGACGTTCTGTAATTCTGTAATTGTCTGAGTCTGAGTCTGTGTGTGTTCCTCTGAATCTGTGGATTCGATCAGATCTGTCTGTATCTGGCAGAGAGGTTGAAGGGCCTGACGGGACCGGACTTCACTCCCGCAGCCCTGGAAGACGTTCCACGGGCCTCTGGAGTCCACCGGACTCATCTGTCTGGAGCCCGATTTTTTGGGGCCCCCCCGACCCAGGCTAACTCTAAATGTCGGGGGCAACCAGTCACCTTCTTAGTAGACACTGGAGCCCAACACTCGGTCCTGACTCAAGCCTTAGGACCCCTCAGCAACCGATCTGCCTGGGCCCAGGGGGCGACTGGAAGCAGAAACTACCGGTGGACGACTGAGAGAAAAGTCCAACTAGCAACTGGTAAGGTGACTCATACATTTTTACATGTGCCTGAATGTCCCTATCCCTTATTGGGACGAGACTTTCTGACTAAGCTTAAAGCCCAAATCCACTTTGACATGGAAGGAGCCACTGTAATGGGCCCTCAGGGAACACCCCTGCAGGTACTGACTTTACAACTAGATGAAGAGTACAGACTCTATGAAAGAGAGGGGTCGACGGGACAAGGTATGACTGACTGGTTAAAGGAATTTCCACAGGCCTGGGCGGAGACTGGGGGAACAGGAATGGCACACCAACAACCTCCCCTTGTCATTCAGTTAAAAGCGACTGCCACCCCAGTCTCCATCAAGTAATACCCGATGTCCCAAGGGGCTTATCAGGGCATAAGGCCTCACATAAGACGACTCCTTGACCAAGAGATTCTCATCCCCTGTCGGTCGCCTTGGAACACACCTCTCCTACCCATAAAAAAACTGGGGACCTGAGATTACTGGCCAGTGCAGGACTTAAGAGAAGTAAATAAAAGAACGGAGGATATTCATCCCACTGTGCCCAACCCCTACAACCTGCTGAGTGCTCTTCCACCCTCACACATATGGTATACAGTACTGGACTTAAAGGATGCTTTCTTCTGTTTGAGACTGCACCCTGAGAGTCAACTGCTTTTTGCCTTTGAATGGAAAGACCCTGACCTCGGACTCTCAGGACAGTTGACTTGGACTAGGCTGCCTCAGGGGTTTAAAAACAGCCCCACCCTGTTTGATGAAGCCTTACACCGAGACCTGGCCGACTTCCGAGTTCAACACCCGTCCCTGACACTCCTCCAGTATGTTGATGATCTTCTTCTAGCCGCAACTACAGAGGAGGACTGCATAAAAGGTACGCGGGCCCTCCTAGAGGAATTGGGACAGAAAGGGTACCGAGCCTCAACCAAGAAGGCGCAAATATGCCAGAGACAGGTCACCAACTGGATAGGGATACCAACTGCGGGATGGCCAGAGGTGGTTGACTGAAGCACGTAAGCAAACCATCCTCAACCTCCCTATCCCGGACTCTCCCCGCCGACTAAGAGAATTTATGGGAAACGCTGGGTTCTGCCGCCCTGCTAGAGTCCCCAGCACTGGGGCTCCCAGATATGACAAAACCCTTTGAACTATTTGTAGATGAAAAACAAGGCTTTGCAAAGGGAGTACTGACTCAGAGGTTGGGACCATGGAAACGCCCAGTGGCTTACCTGTCAAAAAAACTCGACCCAGTTGCCGCTGGATGGCCACCTTGCTTGCGCATGGTGGCCGCTATTGCCATCCTGATCAAAGATGCAGGGAAACTGACTCTAGGACAGCCCCTGACTATCCTGGCCCCTCATGCGGTGGAAGCTCTGGTCAGACAACCTCCTGACCGGTGGCTGTCCAACGACCGAATAACTCACTATCAGGCCATGCTTCTAGACGCAGATCGGGTACAGTTCGGTCCTGTAGTGGCTCTCAATCCCGCGATGAAACTAAGCCTGAGCCACATGACTGCCTCCAAATCCTGGCTGAAGTGCATGGTGCCCATCAGGACTTGACAGATCAACCTCTCTCGGATGCGGATTTTACCTGGTATACGGATGACAGCAGCTTCCTGAGAGATGGAGAACAAAAGGCAGGGGCCGCAGTGACAACCGAGAATGAGGTCATCTGGTCAAAGGCACTACCACCTGGCACGTCAGCGCAGAGAGCAGAGCTCATCGCCCTGACTCAGGCCCTCCAGATGGCTGAAGGTAAAAAGCTAAATGTTTATACTGACAGCAGGTACGCTTTTGCGATGGCTCACATACATGGTGAGATTTATAAGAGGAGAGGACTACTCACCTCAGAAGGAAGAGAGATTAAAAACAAGGCAGAAATACTGGCTCTTCTTAGAGCCCTATTTCTACCCCAGAAGCAAAGCATCATACACTGTCTGGGACACCAAAGAGGCGACAACCCTATAGCAAGAGGCAACCGCCTGGCTGACTCTACAGCCAAAGAAGCGGCACTAAGACAGACTGAGTCAGGGCATGCCCTTGCCTTAGAAACCCACCCGTCAAGGCAACGGGAACCTATGAAATACAGTCCAGAGGATCATGAGTTGGCAAAAAAAATAGAGGCTACATGGGATCCAGAGGAGCAAGCCTGGATGGTAGATGGTAAGACTGTTATGCCCACTTCTTACACCAAATACATTATCCAGTTCTTGCACTCTCTGACACATCTAAGCAAGAAAAAAATGAAGACTCTTTTAGATACTGAAAACCAATTCGTCATGCTCCTCAACCAGGATAAGGTACTCCAACAGGTGACTGTTAGTTGCCCAGCTTGCGCACAGGTAAATGCCGGAAAGACTCATCTGGTCCCAGGAGTGCGCGCCAGAGGGCACCGACCGGGAGTACATTGGGAAATAGACTTCACTGAGGTAAGGCCTGGACTGTATGGTTACAGATACTTGCTAGTGTTCATAGACACTTTTTCAGGATGGGTAGAAGCTTTTCCAACGAAGCATGAAACCTCGAGTGTGGTGACTAAAAAACTGCTGGAAGAGATCTTCCCCAGGTATGGAATGCTCAAAGTCTTGGGTACTGACAACGGGCCATCCTTCGTCTCCCAAGTAAGTCAGAAAGTGGCCAGATTATTGGGGATTGATTGGAAATTGCACTGTGCGTATCGACCCCAAAGTTCAGGCCAGGTAGAGCGCATGAATAGAACAATTAAGGAGACTTTAACTAAATTAACGCTTGCAACTGGCTCTAGAGATTGGATGCTCCTCCTCCCCTTAGCAGTTTATAGAGCCCGGAACACCCCGGGACCCCATGGTTTAACCCCATTTGAGATCCTATATGGAGCCCCCCCTCCTATTGTAAACTTCCTTGATCCTGATATTTCTGCTTTTGCTGACCACTCCTCCCTTGAAGTCCACCTAAGGACCCTCCAGATCGTGCAGAAAGAAGTGTGGAAACCTCTGGCTGCAGCCTACCGTGACCAGCTAGACCTACCTGTGACACCACATCAGTTCCAGGTTGGAGACTCCGTCTGGGTCCGCAGACATCAAACCAAGAACCTCGAGCCTTGGTGGAAAGGGCCCTATACCATTCTCCTGACCACCCCCACGGCCCTGAAGGTTGACGGTATCGAGGCCTGGGTCCACGCTTCTCACATTAAACCGGCGCACCTGGACTCCAACAGCCAGGAGGATCCTGACGCAGTGCAGAGATGGAAGGCCCAATGCACTCAGAATCCACTCAAGATAAGACTCATACGTACTTAGTCCTCTTAGTCCTATTCCTGCTGTTCCAAGTTCCTCTGGGAGCCCCAGAGTCCCCCCACCAGGTGAAGTTACTGACGTGGCAGGTATTGTCCCAGACTGGGGAGGTTGTCTGGGAAATCTCACAACAGCATGCGCTGTATACTTGGTGGCCAGACCTCACTCCCGACTTTTGCCATCTGGTGGCTGGGGTCGATGGGTACTGGGACATTCCTGATGTGTCCCTACAAAACCTCAACCAAAGTATCCACCCTGGCCACGCGTCCCTACCTGGCTGCAGGTCCCCCTCTAATCGCTGTAAGTTAGCTCAATTAGATTTCTATGTCTGCCCCAGAGACGGGAGGTCCTGTGGTAAAGCTAGAGAATGTGGAGGGGCCGACTATTATTATTGTGCAGCCTGGGGATGCGAAACAACAGGGTCTGCTTATTGGAACCCAACTTCCTCTTGGGACTTGATTACAGTCCATAGAGGGTACCCTAAAGAATATGGAGTAGAACAACATGGAAGGTGGGGGGAGGAAAAATGCGGGGAAGGGAGATTTGGGGGACGACAACATAAGTATAAGGCAGGACTCTCGCTCCCGCTAAACATCTCTTTCACCCCCGCTGGAAAGAAATTCACTG
>PVIH01027326.1:0-17165 GCA_004025045.1 Sigmodon hispidus | reverse complement strand
CCTACCAATCCAGGAACATGGGAGAGCTTTCCATTTTCTGATATCCTCTTCAATTTCTTTCTTCAGTGATTTAAAATTTTTGTCAAATAGGTCTGTTACTTCTTTGGTTATAGTTACTCCAAGGTATTTAATACTATTTGCAGCTATTATGAAGGGTAATGTTTCCTTTATTTCTTTTTCAGCTCTTCTATCTTTAGTGAATAGAAGGGCTACTGATTTCTTTGAGTTAATCTTGTATCCTGCTACATTGCTGAAGTGGTTTATCAGCTGTCACAGTTCCTTGGAAGAATTTTGTGAGTCACTTATGTATACAATCATATCATCTGCAAATAGAGATAGCTTCACTTCTTCTTTTCCAATTTGAATCCCCTTAATCTCTTTTCATTCCCTTATTGCTTTAGCTAAAACTTCGAGAACTATATTGAATAGATAAGGGGACAGAGGACATCCTTGTCTAGTTCCTGATTTTAGAGGGATTGCTTTGACTTTTTCTCCATTAAGTTTGATACTGGCTGTCATCTTCTTGTAAATCGCCTTTATTATATTTAGGTATTCTCCCTGTATTCCTGATCTCTCCAGGGCTTTAATCATAAAGGAGTGTTGGAATCTGTCAAAGGCTTTTTCTGCATCTAAGGATATGATCATGTGGTTTTGTTCCTTTAGTTTGTTTATATGATGGATAACATTTACAGTTTTTTGTATGTTAAACCAGCCCTGCATTTCTAGGATGAAGCCTACTTGGTCATGGTGGATGATATCTTGTATACGGTTTGCCAAAATTTTGTTGAGAATTTTCACATCAATATTCATGAGGGAAATTGGTCTGTAATTCTCCTTCTTTGTTCTGTCTTTGAGTGGCTTGGGCATTAGGGTAATTGTGGCCTCATAAAAGGAATTTGGCAATATTCCTTCAATTTCTACTGTGTGAAATAGTTTGAGGAGTAACGGTAGTAATTCTTCTTTGAATGTCTGGTAGAATTTGACACTAAAATCATCAGGACCAGGAATTTTATTTTTGGGGAGGTTTTTAATGACAGCTTCAATTTCCTTAAGGGTTATAGGCCTGTTTTGGTAAATAATCTGATCTACATTTAATTTTGGTAGATGGTACCTGTCCAGAAAGCTGTCCATTTCTTCTAGGTTTTCCATTTTTGTTGAATACAGATTTTCAAAATATGATCTGATAATTCTCTGTATTTCCTGGGAGTCTTTTGTTATGTCCCCCTTTTCATTTCTGATATTGTTGATTTGAACACTCTCTCTCTCTGTTTTTTGATTAGTTTGGCTAAGGACATATCTATCTTGTTGAAGTTCTCAAAGAACCAACTCTTAGATTCGATTATTTTTTGTATTGTTCTTTTTGTTTCAATTGTATTGATTTCAGCTCTAAGGTTGATTATTTCCTGCCATCTACTCCTTCTAGGTGAGTTTGCTTCTAATTGTTATAAGGCTTTCAGCTGAGGTGTTAGGTCTCCAGTGTGGGATTTCTCTAGGTTTTTCATATAGGCATCTAGCGCTATGAATTTTCCTCTTAAGACTGCTTTCATTGTGTCCCACAAGTTTGGCTATGTTATGGATTCATTTTCATTGAATTCTAGGAAGACTTTGATTTCTTTCTTAATTTCTTCCTTGACCCAGAGATGGTTCAGCTGAGTGATTTTTAGTTTCCATGAGTACGTAAGCTTTCTTTGGGTTTTGATTTTGTTGAACTCTAACTTTAGGCCCTGGTGGTCCGATATGTTACAAGGGATTATTTCCATTTTTTGTATCTGTTGATATTTGCTTCATGAACAATTATGTGGTCAATTTTGGAGAAAGTTCCATGAGGAGCTGAGAAATATGTATATTCCTTTGCGTTTGGTGGGAAGCTTCTGTAGATATCTATTAAATCCATTTGCATCATAACCTCTTTTAGACTCCTTATTTCTCTGTTGAGACTCTGTCTGGTTGATCTATCCAGGGTTGAAATTCGGGTGTTGAAGTTTGGCACTATTAGGGTGTAAGAATTGATGTGGGATTCGAGCTTTAGCAGTGTTTCTTTTACATAAGTAGGTGCCCTTATATTAGGGGCATAAATATTTAAGATTGAAATCTCCTCTTGACCAATTTTTCCTGTGATGAATAAGTAGTGACCATCTTGGTCCCTTTTAATTGCTTTTAGTTTAAAGTCTACTTTCTTAGATATTAGGATTGTAACCCCTGCTTGTTTCTTAGGTCCATTTGACTGGAAAATCTTTTCCCAACCCTTTATTCTTAGCCTGTGTCTGTCTTTGCAGTTGAGGTGTGTTTCTTGTAGGCAACAGAAGGATGGCTTCTGTTGTTGTATCCATCTTGTTAGTGTGTGATATTTTATAGGAGAGTTGAGACCATTGATATTAAGGGAAATTAGTGACCATTGACTCATATTTCCTGCCATTTTTGGTGGTAACTTGTTTGTATTTTCTTCTCTGGTGTATTCTTCTATGGAATTATTGATTGTTTGTGATTTCGTGGGTGTGTCTGGGGTCCTTATGTTGGAGTTTTCCCTCTAATACTCTCTGTATTGCTGGATTGGTTGATAGATATTCTTTCAGTCTGACTTTGTCTTGAAATACCTTGTTTACTCCATCTGTGGTGATTGATAATTTTGCAGGGTATAGTATTCTAGTTTGGCATCCATGCTCTTTTAGCATCTGTATAACTTCTGACCAAGCCCTTCTAGCTTTCGTCATTTCCATTGAGTAGTCAGGTGTTATTCTCATGGGTCTGCATTTTATGTGAGTTGGCCCTTTTCTTTTGCAGCTCTTAAATTTTTTTTTTGTTCTGTATGTTTTGTGGCTTGATTATAATGTGGTACGCTGACTTTTTTTGGGGATCATATCGATTTTGTGTTTTGTAAGCTTCTTGTACCTTTTAGGCATTGCCTTCTTCAGGTTTGGGAAGTTTTCTGTTATGATTTTAATGAATTCATTATCTGTGCCTTTGAGCTGCTATTCTTCTCCTTCTTCTATTCCTATTATTCTCAAATTAGGTCTTTTCATGATGTCCCAGATTTCCTGAACATTTTGAGCTATGGCTTTTTTAGTTTTACTATTTTCTTTGACTGATATATCTATTTGAGCTACTGAGTCTTCCACCTAGAGATTCTGTCTTTCATCTCTTGAACTCTGTTTGTTATGCTTGTATCTGTGGTTCCAGCTTTTTTCTTCAGATTTTCTATTTCCATCTTTGCCTCATTTTGTGCCTTTTTTATTGCTTCTATTTCAGCTTTTAGTTCCTGCCATGTTTCTTTCATAGATTTGTTCATCTCTTCCAATTTTTTGTTTGTATTTTCTTCTATTTCTTTAAGGCTATTTTTCATATCTTCTTTGAGAGCTTCAATGATCATCAAAAAGGAATTTTTGGTGTTGCTTCCTTCTGTTTCATCTTCATTGCTCAGTTTAGGTCTTGTATTTGCAGGATCGCCACTTTCTTCTGGAGTTACCTTGCTGTTCTTTGTATTATTATGTAAGTTTTTGCACTGATGTTTGCCCATGGCTTCAGTGGTTCACGATTAGGTGGTTCTTGGTCAGTTGTGGCACTCAGGCTTTTGTGCCTCCTGTCACCTCTCTGGGCGGGGTCTGAGTGTGTCCTTCTGGGACCCCAGTCGTTATCTCTTCACTCAGTTCGAGGTGGAGGTGGGTAGCTGTGCAAATTTCCTAAGCAGCAGCTGTGGGTATTGTGACAGGCAGACTTTATCTGTGCCTGCTACAGAGTGAGCTGGGACTAGCTCTGCAGACAGCAATCGGTCCCTTTCATGATCTTCTTATCTTTTCTTTCCCCTTCTATTTTGTGTGCCTTTTGCTTGTGGCCCATTGAATGTAATTAGGGTTACTTACATGAGTATGAATGGACGGTTGTTTACTTGTTCAATGGCAACTTATCAGTGATTATCATTGTGTAATATTATTGCTCCTCCCCTAGAAACTGTTATATACCCACAGCTCCCCAGAAAAGTGTCCTGCTTTAGGTGTCCCTCCCTTCTCCATTATAAAATGTTGGTTGGTTCAGTATCATGCAGGTACTCACTGCTGCTGTTAGTTAATGTGAGTTCAGCCATGACAAATTCAGAAGACATTTTCACAGCACTCCTGTTCTTCTGACACTTAGTTCTTTTCACACATTCTTTTGTGATTTTGTCTGTTGTTTTTCTTTTATTCTTTACTATTTTAAAGGACTCATGACTCAGCTCCCAGGTAACTGACACATGTAGGCTTATTCTTAATTATAAATGCCAGGCCTTAGCTTAATATTTTTATTTTTTTATTTTCTATTTTTTGTCTTGCATACATAGTTGGAATACAATAATTTGTTTAAAGACAGCTTTTCTTAAATTATCTTATCTATCTTTTTTTCTGTGGGTTTTCCCCTTTTCTATTTTCATATGTTTTCTTTGTTTTCAAGTCCATAACTTACTGTATAGGTACATGGCTGGTCCCTCCTCCTTCTCCCTTCCAGATTTCTCCTTCTATTTATACTCTCTGACTTCTGTCCCAAACTATCCTTTCTCTCCTTCCTTTTTATTGGTCACTCAGTTCTTAATTTAAACATCAGGTATTTTACACAGGCAATAAAGTAACACAGCTTCACAGAGTCAAATGAATGCAACATTATCAAAAGTAACCCACCTCAAAATAATGTTCTACAACAATTTTCTGAGACTTGGAAGACGGGAAAAAAAATATGACTGAATGTTCAACAGTCACATATTCTTAGCATTTGCTACATATAGAAATTTCTATAATAACCATAACCCATTTCAAGCAGATGCTTTTCTTATAAAGACAGAGAGCAATTAATCAAAATAGCATACCAAATACCATAAAATTTAAAAGACAGTTAGAAAATGTGCTCATAAAGCATAACAATAGTGGTAGATTCCTAGGGCCTATAATTTTCAAAGTTAAACTATTTTCATGAAGTTTACATAATCAAGTATGAATTTCCTCTGTGGAGTAGGCCTATCATACAATGGGGAGTTGTGGAGAAGAGAGAATGTGCTGATGTGGTGGGAGGGGGAAGGGACCTTGAATAAGGATATACAAAGATAGAAAGTGTGACTTCTTTGTTCATAATAATAAAAAAAAAGAAACAAAAAGAAAAACTACTTGGATATGCCTTTAACAGTTATGACATTTTTGCATCCATGGGGAGGTTGGGATACTATACAGACAGCTAGCTATTACTGGTTATTGCATATCTTACTGGTTATTGCATATCTTTTTCATTTTTGAGCATTTTGATTTCTATTTGATTATTTTAATCTTTCTGTTTTAAACATCATTTTTATGCAGAAAATTTTATTTTAAAATGTGGACTTTAAGTTTCAATGTAGCCAGATGCTTTCTTACTGTGGGCTGGATGAAACTCTCCCACCCACAGTCCTATATCCACTTATAAAATAATTACTCAGAGGTCTATATCAATTATAAATTGTTTGGTTTAAAGCTTAGGCTCATTACCAACTGGCTTTTATAATGAAACTCAACCAATTTCTATTAATCTATGTATTGCCACATGTTTCATGGCTTTACCTGTGTTCCATTACATCTTAATTTCTGGGCAACAGCCTACATCATCTCCCTGACTCTGATCTTCTTCTACTTTATTTCTGCTTGGATTTCTTGTCTGCCTCTAAGCTTGCCATAGGTCAAATAGCTTCTTTATTAACCAATGGTAATAAAGCATATTCACATATGCTTTCTGTATGTATCTACAGAAAGACATCTCTGATGATTTCATACTTTAAGTTGAAATATAGAGTTTTAAGTTGAAATATAGGGCTTATTCCTATTTACTATAGTAACTAACTGTTGAATTTATGTTTGATTTTTCAACTTAATACATTTTTTGTTTTCTTCTTCACAGTTTTAGTTTATCCTGGATTGACTTGTAGTATTGATAATTTTATTAATGTTATATCCCTTTGTTATTTTATCAGTATTTTTTTTAAATTATAATGTCTATTATTAAATTTTTTTGGCCTACCTTAGTTAAAAATAAACTTTTTTCTTTCCTTTTTCTTGTATTTTTTTTATTATGAATAAAGTCTCAATTTTATCCAGGTATCCCCTTATTCAAACTCCCTTCCTCCTCACCCCCCAAGTCACTCTCTCTTCTCTCCATCTCCTTATCCCCTCCCCAGCAAAAGCAGGAGGTCCCAAGGTCCCAAGGTGGCTTAGTCCAGCATCCACTCCAGGCAGATCTGCTTTCCCTCTGAAGAGAATGGCCTCCAATGTGCCTGTCCAAGGTGCTTCAGATGCCATGCTGTTAGGTGGTTGTGGTTTGCAGCTTTGGAATGCTTTTTTTTTGTTTAGAGTCCACTAATGAGTGAGTACATCCCCTACTTATCTTTGTGGATGATACCTCACTCAGGAAGTAATTCTCCAAATCCATCCATTTGCTTGCAAATTTTAGGATATCATTTTTTCTTAGTGCTGAGTAGTATGCCATTGTGTAGCTGTATCACAGTTTGTTAATTCATTCTTCAATGGAGAGGCATATAGGTTGTTTCCAGGTTCTTGCTTTTATGAATAATGCAGCTAGGTTTTTTTTTCTAAAATACTACTGCATCTTAACATTTTTTAATGGTATTATGGCTACATATAATTAAAATTTTATTATTTTGTCCTCTATGAATGTTACTTTTTAATTATTTCCTTGTATTTCTATTTGTCATGCCTTGGCTTTTCTTGTAGTACACTTTTTTCTATGTTCCTAATTTACTTTACCCTTTAAAAAGCATTGTTTTTATACCTATATTTGTTTATTAAACCATTTACCATTGAATTTTATATATTTGCTTTTGTTATTTTATTGCTATATATTTCTTTGCTAAAGGTTTTAAGCTCGGATTGCTGTCTATACAACAGTATCATATATATTTGTATTATAGCTTTGTTTCTATCCTTCCTGTCTATAGTCCTTGTGAATATCTTCTCTGTTTTTCGTGGGCTTATACTATAGGATCTCTTTGTGTGTTCAGTTATTTTTGTTTCCTGAACATTGAATTTTTAAATAACTATAAAGTGTAGAACAGACTTTATAGTTAAGAAGTAATTGCAATGATAGGCCAAACTCTTCTTATACTTTGTGTCTACATTGCCATTATTGACATCCTATCCAATGTTGTGTATTTATGGTAATTAATGAAGTAGAATCAATATATTACTAGTAATAAGGTCAATAAGTAAGGTCCATTTCCATAGTGTTTTAACTAATGTCACCATTTATTTCCAGATCTTCAGAGTGGTATTAACTTGCTATGTATAAAAGTTCTTGGCTATAGAGGATTTTCATACCTTCCTTATTTTGCAATACCTTCTCTGTTGTGAAGAATTCAGGTCAGACATGTTTTAAAAAGACTTTCAATTGAGATATGTCCAAATTATGTATATCTATATCTCTATCTCCATGTATATGCACAGTAACAATACCATATTCATTTTGGAGTAACATTATTCTATAAGTAACTATTATATGAACAAAAATGAGTCCGTGGAGTTATTGGAATAATTTATGTAAAAAGTCAGATTATAAGTAAAGAATAATACTTTATTAATAGTTTTTATGGGACTCCCTAGTTTATTGAAGGGTATAAGAACAACGCAAAATTTTCTTATAGGTAAATTTTTTCTGAATACTCTGTGATCCTGTCTCGTGCAACCTCACCAGCAAGGAAAGCGCAACACTCAGGATCTTCTTTCAGCAGTTTATTCAGGATCTTTACAATGGTTCTCCTCTTCTGGAAACCCCACCCAATGACTAAATACTCTAAGGGTATCCAATCCTGATAAGCCACGTGGGCATAGCTCATAGGTCCACATATGCAACAGCAAACCAAGCTCCAGGCTCAAGGCAAATAAGGAGTTGTTTATCAAAAGAGAGCACTCACCCGTGGTGGGTGGAGGCCGGAAATCAGTGCCATCTTTAGGGCGCAGCAGCAGGCAGCTCTCTACAGCTCTCCCTTATTTAATAATTAATAATTAATAATTAAAAAATCAAGCAAAAGCAGCGGGCAAGAGCAGAGGCCTAATCCCCATTGTGCAAGAGGACTTGTGCTATCCCTAATCCAGGTGTCATCCACTCAGACAGGGACAGACCTGTCCGGCACCTATTTTTATGAGGACAGGATAGTGGGTGCCAACCTGTATGCAATTAGGCATGCTCTTCATGAAGCCTTACCTAGGCAAAACCATGTGCAGTGCTTAGCCTTGCAACTGATGCCAAACATTACTCTTTCAAGGCAGCAAGCCAAACATGTGGGGGCTATTCCACCTCAATGGCAGTGAAGGCTTGAACAATCATGGCCATGCTCCTACGCTGTGTAAACCTCATTTTTCAGATGCACCACAGGCAAATCAGAAATAGCACCATCAAGCCAGCCAGACCACCCATTCCTGCTCATTCCTTCAGATGATTGAGGGTGGTGGACATCCATCTCGTCAGTCCTTCAGCAACTCCAGGGTCCACTTGAGTTGAATTCACAGCAACTATTGCAACTCCCAACTTCTCCATGGTCGCTTCAAATTCACCTGACCAATTTCCTGTAAAATAACTTGACACAACTTTAGACAAATTTGCAGCATAGGAGAAAATTTTCATACTGAATAGAAGTCACACATAGGGCCTGATACTTCCATTTGCATCCCAACTGAGCCATCTGCCAGAGGACATCAACATCCTCTTACACCAAATCAACTCTTTGGTTAACCAACATCAGCCCGCCTTTAAGCTGGACAGAAATGCCTCTTTGAATGTCTAAGGCATGGGCTACATTGGCAGACAAATTATTAAGTGTTTGAGCTGTCTGGATGGTGTGACTCATTGCAATGGCGGCCGTGGTGGCCCCAATTGCGGCTAGGGAAATGGCTGTAACAACAGCTGCAGTAATGCCAAAATCTCTCCTAGCTCTAAACAAACTCATGGCATTAGGGCTTTGTACCAGGACGGGTATCCAGTGCAGCATGCAGGCCAAAACAGCAAATGAAAACTGAGTGGCATACCAACAGGTATTGTTTGTACACCTGGAGGGCTCCTCTTGATTAACTATAAAGATAAAGGGAGAAGCCACACACACAGGAGAAGGCAAAATAGCCAAAGTCCTATAATTCTTTTGAAACTTACAATCTAACTCCATCAGATCCTCATAATAGGGTGGTATAGCAGTAGATCTCGAATTACCATGGTGCTCCGTCCATTAGGAGCTGAGGGACAAATTGCATTGAAGCCGACCAACATCATGATTCCCTCCTCTCACCATGGCCAACACTTGCACATTCAAACAGCTGCCATTAATGCCACATAGCATCCAATTATCATAATGGTTGGAGGAAGCAAAAGTAAGCGGATGCTGTTTAGTAAAATTCTTCCCTACATAAGTAGCATTAATGTGGGTATTAATATAGGGGGAAAAGGTAAACAAGCCATGCATGTCCACCCAGGCTGATGAATGGGACTGGCATCCAGTCCAGGGCCAATCTTCACCTTTAAAATAAGCGTGACAATAGGGGGCCCATTTTGGCTACCTGGGTGGTGGGGCAGAATCATTAGGAAAGGACCTTCTCACTGGCCATACACCCGAGAACCAGGAGGCATTCAAGGCTATACTTGTCCTTGCTGCTCCCTGAGGATGGTCAAACCATCCAGCAGTCTGATTATACAGCAAATAGCGGTTTCCTCGAGCGTCTTGAAACACTGGGCAGGCAAAGCTGAGAGCCGATCTAACTGCCCTCCACACTCCTGGGGCAACAGAGTAGCTAGATCCACCTTCCCCTCCGCTATCCATGTAGGGAGGGGGAGCAAAGGGCCTTTGCCTGCCTACTGGAGGTGGGCAAGACGTTCCATCATCAGGGCCTTTCCCTTCTCCCTGCCTCTCTTGTCCTTTAATTTGGTCTTCCTGATAGCTTTTATGAGAGCCTGTAGTTCCCCCACAGTCTCCTCAGAGTCCGTGGACTCCGAGGACTCTAATTCTGCGAGACTGGGATATAGGCCGCGTCCCTTCCGGGACCCCTGCTCACTGGCGGCTTTCTCTGACCTCTCTTCCTGAAGCTGCTCCAAGCTGCCTGCCTGCTTTCCAGGGCTTCACTACAATGTTCGTCCTCAAGGCAGCTGTGGATCAACTTCCAAACTGGCCTAACTCCCGCTTTAAGGGTCCCTTGTTCATGGGCAAAGTCTAAGTTCCTTCCTAACTTCCCCCAGGAAGGTACCGTGAGACTACCGGAAACTGCAAACCATGGTGTGATAACATCACACTCCTCCAAAAATCTCTCCAAGGTGTCTTTCCCTAACTTCAGGCCTTTTGAGCGAAGGAGCTCCTTAAGAGCCAAAAAAATTGGGTGTGAGGGTGAAGCACCCATTCTTTCATAACCTTTCTTTCTTATCTTAAAAATCTTTTCGGAGCCTTTTCCAAACAGCCCCAGCTTTGTTTCACTTTCACTTTCACTCCACTCGTCTGTGGAGTTCTGGAGTTCAGTTCACTCGTCAGTGACTTTCTTTCTCCTGCTCCTTCCTTAGTTACGTGGGATTTACCAGTTGACACCCCCCCCGCCCCGACTCCAGAATGTTCTGATGCCTGAAGCTCCCAGGAGTTGCTCCCCGTGTGGGCCACCACTTGTTGCCCACAAACCTCGCCAGCAAGGAAAGCTCAACACTCAGGATCTTCTTTCAACAGTTTATTCGGGACCTTTACAATGGAACCCTTCTGGAAACCCCACCCAAAGACTAAATACTCTCAGGGCATCCAATCCTGATAAGCCACGTGGGCACAGTTCATAGGTCCACATATGCAACAGCAAACCAAGCTCCAGGCTCAAGGCAAATAAGGAGTTGTTTATCAAAAGAGAGCACTCACCCGTGGGGGGTGGAGGCCGGAAATCAGCGCCATCTTTAAGGTACAGCAACAGGCAACTCTTTACATGATCCAAGTGAAAATAACATATAAAGTTATCAGAGAACTCAATACAAGAGCAGAGTATAGATTGTATTTCAGTTGTGAAGGTTTTGTAATATTTATATAAATTAATAGTGTCATAGTTGTCTGTTTCTTCAATTGGACGAGTTATTTGGGAAGCAATCTCTAGTTAAATTCAGTAATAATATGTTCACTAAAATTGTAACCATCATAAAATTGAAAATAAGAGAGAGTGACTGGAAGGAGTGGAAGGGGGAAGGGAGCTTGAACAAAGAAATACATGGATAAAAAATATAAGTTTATTCATAATAAAAAATCAGGCAGAAGATAGATCTACCAGTAAAAATTAATAAATAAAGAAGTAGGACATAGCTATAAAAAATCTAGTATGTTATGCATTGAATCTAGAGATAATAAAAATTATTTTTGATCCTTTCTTTTTTAATGTTTTAAACTTTCATCTTCTAGCTAATGCTTGAATTGCAATGTCTTCTCCCCCATATTATTTGAGATGATGATTTTGCAAACACTTAGGTGACAATAAGGTTTTTTAAGCTACAGATTCTTTTAAAGGAGTTAAGTGCTTGAGGATACAGAAGTCCTTTTGATATGATTTTAAAACTGTTTATCTTATGAAGACATAAACAGCTCACAATCATATGGCTGTCAGAATCAAGCGCTTTCTAAGGTCACTGAGATAAATGAAGGGAAATTTTTTGTGAAAGGAACAGGGAAATCCCATAAAAAAAATAAGAATAGAAAACGACAAAGAAAATGAGCTTCTAAGGCAAAAAAGAGAAACTACAAAAATGAATAATGGTGAATTGGTAGTAGGCATTTCACATGTAAGAAAGGAGGCATAGAAATGGGGAGGTGATTATAGGCTAGCTTTTCAGAGAAGACGTTTCTCATAAAAGAGGATAATGGCATATGAAATTGGCTAGAGGAATTGAAAAAGAAGAAAGTGGAGATATGGTAGCAGCAAAGCACAAAGTTAAAATGTAGGACAACAAGAAATGACAAAATGGAGAGCAAGCTACGATTCTCCTCTGATGGGATCAGCCAGGGTCCTTCCAGTATTTTATTGCTGTGAGTCAGCTCACTGTGATCCTCAGAAAGAATGTGGACACTTCCATGATGCAATCATATCCCTTGTTGCCTCTGATTCTTTTTCATTATATAGGTTGTAACTAAAAATTATATCTCTTCTAAGAACAGGTTCTCATTTATCAATAATAACCATTGGTAGGTATATGTTGGCTTCTCTAAATGTATGGCATACTTCTATGTTAAATTTGCTGTAATATAAGGGAATATAGACTATTAAAATGTAGATCATAGCCCTTGAACACAGAAGAGAAGGCAATAATGTTGTGTGCCATTATATTTGGCAATTTTTGTTATTAATTTTTGAACTGCTAGGATTTGTGGGTTTCTGATGTTTATAGAGTTACACTGTTATAAATTACATGATAATATAGTGATTGTGAGTTATCTGGTTAAGTGAAGCGTTTTTACAATGCTGTTATACACATCTTATTTCCATAACTACCAATGTATACCCAAATATGTTTGCAGAATGCAATAAATATAATCATATTAACTACATTCATATTATAAATCTTTGTAGTAGGCTAAACACTTTCTTGTCCTCTATCTCATTTGATCCTTAGCATAAACTTTAGAAGTATGCTTTGTAAAGACTATGTCATATTTATTTATAGAAGAGAAAATTCAGGCTTACCAACATACAATAACAAAAGTAATTTAGTTAGTGTTGGGGAGTGAATGGACTACAATCTAGCTTTTCATAAATCACAACCTAGAAAACTCATACTTTCATTGTTGAAGTTCTTGTTACTTTGATTCTTCATTTGTTCCATATCTTTGCTCTTATTCTCTTTATCTTTCCCTAGTGCTAAAACAAAACCAGTTTCCATAGAGCATGAGAATATCTTGAGCAGTAAAATTGTTAAGAGTTGAAATTGAATTCATAGTTGTACAGGATGGATAATTTATACTAGTATTTTTATGCATTAATACTAGTTTTTGTGGACTCCTTGTCTCAGCATTTCTTGTTCCCTTTCTTCATGATTTTTCATGGAACACAGATGTGTTATACAGAGGAGGAAAAAAGACTATCTTAGATAGTTTGATGATTTTGATGTTCAACTCTGAGAGTTAATATAAAATTATTAGTTACTATGTATTAAATGCCTACCAGCAGTCAAATGCTAAATCAAGGGTTTTTGTATATGAAGAATATTGATTGTGGTGCTTGCTTTTGACTGTTGATTGCTTCAGAGTAAGATATAACTTCCAGTGTGTTTGTGAGGGTGAATCAAGAAACATTTAAGTGGTGAGTAAAGGCTTGCACTGAACATGTGCAGCACAATTTCATGGCCTGGGTTTCTGGACTGAATAAAAAGGAGCAAAGTAGCTAGATATCATCATTTTTTGTGTGTTTTTATTTGCTGCAAATGTGAGGAAGCTGTCTTCTTTAGCTATGCCTTCCCTGCCATGATGGGATATACCTCTTACACCATGAGACAAAATCAATCTCTGCTTTCTTCAGTTGCTTTTTGTAAGAAACTTGGTTACAAATAATTTTTTTTTAAAAAAAGAACTATTGTAAAGATATCTTATGTGAATGGGCCAAAAAGGTAGTTGTCGAAATCTCCAGGTAACTTATTTTTGACAATTGTGCTTTTATGTGGTGCCAGCATTGGGTCATTTTATTTTGTTTTTATTTTTATTTTATTTTTTTGTAATAGCAAACCTCAAGTTTTTCTTCAGTTGTACTTATGTGTTCTGGTTACCTATTACCTGAAACTATCACCATATAGTGAACCAGATATGGGTAGATAAATTTATAATCTATGAAGTTTAAAGATATTTAAATATATTTAAATATTCAAGATATTTCCTTTCCAACTGTAGACATTCCAAAATGTTTCCTGTAGTACTAAAGATGTGTAATCTGTTGCCTCCATTTTCTTTTTGAGTAAGTAGGCTAGAGAGTGTATTTGGATGACTCACATTAAAAAAAAAAAAAGACAGAATGGGACAGTTTGTACTTGATACATTGATACACCTGATGTAACCTGAAACCCAGAGTATAAATGGTGGAAACTAAATTCCTGATGCAAGTTTATGTTAGAAAGTAAGGCTTAATAAGAGGCAATTAGAGCACAATATCTCTGGTATAAATAAATTAATGTCTTTGTACAAATGGACATTTATCTCACGAGTCATTGCAAGAAAGTAAAACCATGAAAGCTGAGAATTTGGACAAGATGGAGACTACCATATTTATACTTTGTATGCACCTGCCAGTTTTTACAAAGCAGGTTCTACCCTCTCTTACTCTTTTGCTCTTGTATTCTCTGGCTCTTCTACTTTCTCCCATGGAATGATACATCAGGAAACTTACCCCTTGATAATAAACTCTCCACCTTCCAGAATAAGAAAAATACACATTGCTTCTTGCTAATGAACACTAAGTAATATGTCTTCATTTTAAATACAAAAACAATCAAACTTGGGTTTAGAATTGGTAGTAAATGGAATCTGACACTTGATCAGAAAAATCTGTACTGCCATGAAAATAACATTAGGGAAATTCTGTTGAAGTCAACTATAGAAAGTCCTGGGATGTCCTAGATATTTCTAAGTGGCTAAGACCAAAATGCTGTAAAAATTTTAATAGTGAAGGCCATGTAGATGAAGTCTCACCAAAAATGTTGTGAGATAATGAAACTAGAGAAAATCTATAAATGAGTTGCAAAGATTTGGTTAAGTGATAGTCATGTCTCATGGCTTCATCAAAGGCAGAGTTTAAGAACAATGAACATAGATGTATGATGGATAAAAATTTTAAAGGAAAGGTTGAAAGGGCTATTTTGTTATTTTTAGTCATGTGTTATAGATTTTTTTTTGACTTGGAGTACTGATAAGTTTATTGGGGTTACTTACAGGAGTGTGAACTGCTCAAAGGCAGCAACATCACTAAAAAGCCCACCTCACCTGGGTGATGACACACAAAAACTTAATCCTAGAGTTCACTGCATGGCATGTAGGCAGCTGAATAGGTCAATGAGTCTTCTTTTCTCCAAGCTTATATAACCTTGCAGAAGAGTGCAAATCTAAGTTTCAGAAACTTCCTAAGACTCGTGTATTCACTCTTTTTTTATTTTAATATAAAATTCTTTTTTTTCCTTGTATATCCTTATTCAAGGTCCCTTCTCCCTCCCACCACATCAGGTCATTCTCTCTTCTCCACAACTCCCAATCCCCTCACCCCCACACCCGCAGGTGGCAGGCGGTCCCAAAGTCCCAGTGTTCCAATATTGCTTAGTTCAGCCTCCACTCCTGGCATATCCAGTTTTCTCCCCCCTCCCTCAAGACTGAGTCAGGTGTTCCTCTAGGGGTAGTGGGATCCAAAGAGTCAGTCCAAGATGTTTCTGATCCCAAGCTGTTCAGTGGTTGTGGCTTGCAGCTTGGGCATGCTTTGCTTTTTTCTTGTTTGTTTGTTTGTTTGTTTAGAGTCCACTAAAATAAAGGGAAACTTATGGCATGGCGTTCACAATTATAAGGTGGGCTGCATGGAAATAGTTAGAAATTTAACTACTTGGTTATATAATCAGTGAAAAGATAAGTTTAGGAGAATATGCTATATATCAGAGATCATGTATTAAAAATATTGTTTAAGTGTTGGGAAATTTAAACACTGTAATACATGATAAGTCATAAGCACTCAATAGCATAAGTGGAATATCATTGCCATAAGAGTGTTTTTATTATCTTGAGAATGGGTCTATTATTGATAAAAGGAATTATATTCTCTCTCACTCTCTCACCTTTATGTTCTCACCAGATATGAATTCTTTGATATTAAAATTTATATGTTCTAGAACTTAGAAATATGTCATAAATTACACAGTCTGTCTTAGATTCTTTTAGAAATATAGCAAATACACATGGTTATAACACAGAATAATAGCAAATGTATGATCAAGACAAATCATTTTTATTTCAGACTACTAAGATTTTTGATCTTATCTACAAGTATTGTACATGCTTGAAGGTGTGGAGGCCATTTTCAGATTTAGGAAAGCTAGATTCCTTCCTTAGCTCCTTGTTTAGACAAGATCAGAACAATGACAGAACCAATTGCCATGCCAATATAAGGAAGGAAATCTCACAGAGCCACACACCTAGATGAAGAGCTACTGTCAATTAATGACTGCCAAGAAAGACAAAATTAGTCTTCTCTGTGAATGATCCACTTAATTGGTTATCCAATACCAAGTGGTCAGCTCAAAAAACACACATGCAAGAAACATTTAACAGACTCAGCAGGTTTTATATGTACATATGTATAAAATTAATAATTTGAAAAAACCATCTATGAATTAAGAGGAGGTAGAGAAGGAGTTGGAGGGAGGAGAAGAAAAGGGGCCTGATGTAAACACAGAACTCATATATTGAAGGGGTGGGAAGAGGAAGAGAGCTTGAACAAAGATATACACAGATAAAAATATGACTTTAAGTGTGCTGGCTGCAGAATCCCAACACTCTCTGGAGCAGGGGCAGGTAAACTCTGTCCCTGACCACATCCACAGCTCCTGTTGAGGGAAACCCCGCCACGACCTCAAACTGAGCGAAACCAACTACAGGGGTCTCTGAAAGGCAGATTCAGACCCCGCCCAGAGGTCAGGAGGGGGCAAGAGGCCTCAGCACCTATATCCCTGCCTGGGAGGGAGACTTGAGCTCCCATTGCTTCTGGTTCCACTCCCAGGACCCAGTGCTGGCTGCAGAATCCCAGTGCTCTCTGGAGCAGGGGCAGGTAAACTCTGTCCCTGACCACATCTACAGCTCCTGCTGAGGGAATTTGCACGGCTCCCCACCACGACCTCAAACTGAGCGAATCAACAACTGCAGGGGTCTCTGAAAGGCAGAATCAGACCCTGACCAGAAAGGTGACAGGAGGCATACAAACCTGAGTGCCACAACTGACCAGGACCCATCTAATCCTGAACCACTGAAGCCATGGGCAAACGTCAGTGCAAAAAATTACATAATACTACAAAGGACAACATGGTAACTCCAGAAGAGAGTGGCGATCCTACAAATACAAGGCCTAAACTGAGCAATGAAGAGGAAACAGAAGGAAGCAACACCAAAAATTCCTTTTTGATGTTCATCGAAGCTCTCAAAGAAGATATGAAAAAAA